>PVKA01021869.1:0-37937 GCA_004027165.1 Ctenomys sociabilis
TTCTTCTTCTTCTTCTTCTTCTTCTTCTTCTTCTTCTTCTTCTTCTTCTTCTTCTTCTTCTTCTTCTTCTTCTTCTTCTTCTTCTTCTTCTTCTTCTATTTAGTGCAGGGTCTATAGGGTCTCACAACACAGAATGGACCCTAGTGACTACTCTCCTTTTTTCAGGCTCCTAAGCACTGGGATCACAGGTGTGCGTCACCACACCCATTTTCAATTGCTGTCTCATGGCAAGTGCTCTAGTCTGCTGAGCTATCTGGCTGGTCCTAAAGAGATTTTTTTTTCCAGAACCGGGGATTGAACTCAGGCTCTTGCACTTGCCAGGGATGTGATTATTCCACTGAGCCATCTCCCTGGCCCCCTTAAAGAGAGTTTTGGAGACATGTGTGAAAAAGTAACTATAACTGATAATAACAAACACTTAATATGTGCTAAGAGAAAAGTACTCACGTATTCTTGCCACAAAACAAGGTAATATATGATGTAATTATGGCTAATGCTAATCTTTTTATTTTAGTTTTTATTTTTTGTTCTTTTGATAGGTCTTGCTATGCAGTTGGGACTCATAGTGAACTCCCTGTCTCAGCCACCCAGGGCTGGGATTACAGGCATGCACCACCACGCCCAGTTTCAGTGGCTGTCATGGCATTCAGTTCTGGGGATTTTACTTAGGTCCTTGCACTTGCCAAGCAGGGGCTTGTGTTGCGGAGCTATCTCCCCAACCCGATGAACATTTTAAACCACACAACCCGATGCTATAAGACCCCTTGATGAGAGCACATGGAAAAATGCCTTAATATGAGTCTTGGCAATTACCTTCTTAGATATGACACCAAATGCAAGGAGTAACTACCCTTGTTCAATAAAATAAGACAAAATGTCAAAACGTGGCGTACATCATGCAAAAACAGTTTCTGGGTAGCATTAGAAATGACCCAGAAAAGAACACAAGGTCAAAACATCAGTAGATTTTCAATAGACAGGTTTTGTAAGTCAAAACAAAAACCTGCAATGAGAGAAAGGAAAAAAGAAAGGAAGAATGAAGGGAAAAATAAACACAGGATAGTGTGGATAATTGTACTGCTAATTTCTACTGGTCTATTGAAAGGAGCAGCTAATGACCAATTTCACATGTTTGTATCCAGTCATCTGAACAACTAATTTGAAGACAACAACATGCAATACAACAACGGTTCTGGAAGTCCTATCATCTTGTGTAGTGAAATTTTGTATCTTTTCTAATGTTTTTAAAATAATGTTTAATTATTTTTATTCTCTTTAAGTTTTCTCAAAAAACTAAAAAAAAAACCCTTAATTTAAAAAAAAAAATCTAACAATGAAGGCCCTATGTGCATGCACCATGCCAATTAGCTCAGTCTAATGAATGCCAGCATAGCAAGCAGACATCTGTGTTGATCAGAAGCTCCAGAAAAGTCCAGCAGAGGTGTTCCAGGGTTAACTCCTCTTTCTTCTAGCCTCATTACCTCACTCGCTACCTGTAGGTTATTTTGTGGAAGTTTAGAGATAAAATCTGAAAATGCCCTCTGTTGGCATGACAGGAAGCCCCTGCCCAAGATCCTGTGCCTGTTCTTCATTTGGAGCAGACACTAGACTTGAACACTTGGTCATGTCAGCAACTGGAACTTTCATAGCAACTCAAGATATACATTTGAGCAGTGTCCAATTTATTAAAAAAAATCAATCAAACTGAAGACATTTGCAGTTAAGAACTCTAATTTGAGGAACTTAATGTGAGTAACAATGGATTATCCATTAAACATTTTGAATCACTAAATTCCATTCTCTTGTAACACAGCTGCATGCAAATAAACCAGTATTTCCATCTGGCATCTTTGAGGAATTTCTGAGAGAAAATAACAAATGATGTAGAATTACAAGCTTAGTAAAAAATGTGATCAACAAAGCTAATATAAAGATAATTTAATATTTTACAACTTTGGAACAAATATTAAGAATCCACCTACATGGCACAGTGATACAGATTCTTGATATTAAATAAGAAAGGTATTCAAAGACAAGTGTAAGAAAATTGTGATAGTATACATCATGTAAAGGAATATATTATGTGACTGTGTACAGAAATTGGAAAGGTAATGCCAGGCTAAATTGTTCTAAAAAATATGGGAACTAGGGCTGGCCAGATAGTTCAGCAGACTATAAAGCACCTGCTTAGGCAGGCACAAGGTCGGCGGTTTGATCCCCGTGTGTGCTGTGCCAGCTCTGCCCCCAGGGCACTCTGAGAAGGGGACTGAGACAGGGTCTGGTGGTGCGTGTCTGTGATCCCAGCACTTGGGAGGCTGAAAACAGGAGGATCACTATGAGTCAGACCTGGGTACTGAGGCCCTGTAGACTCTCTGCTAAACACCTCTCTATCTATGAACTTTCCAGTCAGTGCATATTGTAAACTAGTCTTTTATTAAACATAAAAATAGCATCAACTTGAGGTAATAGAAACTAAACATTAATGTAAGGACTGTATAGAGATTTACCATTAATCTCACATTACAATACAGCTATGCAAATGCTGGACGAAGGCTGGAATTTCTTGCTGTCAAAAATCTTCTTAATAAACTAGTTTCTTTTTTCCTGTTATTCTGCATACTAGCATTCCCAACATCAGCATGTGAGTTTTCTTCATTTGTGATGTTTCCAAATGTACTGATATCCACTACTGTATAGATACAAATTTTTAGGCATATTAGAAAAAAGGACAAATAGCATTACATACATCTATAACTTATTCTAAAATGTTCATTGGTAAAATGCTTTTTAAAAATTCATCTACCTTTTATTTAAAATGATCAGTGCCATCCAAACCTTCAGCCAGTCTCCAAATGCTTCCCCAGAACACCACCGCGACCTCCCACTGCCAAGGCGTTTGGTAATGCAGGCAGCCGCCCATCAGTGCAGGTAGCCTGGGTCAGTCAGTGTTTAGCTGAGCATATGGTCTTAAAAAAAGACTAGGAGAAAGCACAATGGGTATTGGATAAGAATTGCGTGTTATGCCTTAATACAGCTAATGAAGCTACTAGACTGCTAACAGCAGCGAGCGAGCAAGAGAGCCAATTCCTGTGCTCTAGGGAATGCTTCCTTTTGACATCCAGGTTCTGTTGCCCAGTACAGCACCGAGTGTGCTACGCAATGTGTGGAATGCACTGCTGGGCCAGAGGACCTACGCTGACTTCTTGTTCTAGAAGAAGGACATTGGTGGACTGTCTGTTCTTCAGCATGGTGTGTGCTCTGGGGGCATCATGCATTCAGGTCACAGGTGGTCAGCCTGAGTTTAAACACTGTAGCTGTACCTGAAAATCTCTGTTTGCACATATAGGCTAAGTATATTGAGAATAGGATTGGATAAAAGTTTTGTTCCTTGTTGGTTTACAGCTATTTCTTTTAACCATGCAGGAGAAGACTAAACCTTGATTGGCTTCTACCCTGTCTGATAATATAATCTCCTGTTTGTGTTATGGTTGGTGTCTAGTTATCCCCCCAAAGCCTCATGCAGTCATGGGGCAGGAATGCTGCCCCGTTTGTGATTAACTCATGATCCATGAGGATTGTGGGTGCGAGCGCGGCTGGGCTCATGGGTGCAAGGGCTCCACCAAGCCCGCGGCAGGTGCCCGAATGCAACACAAGGGGGCGCACCTGTTCTCGGCGGCCCTTGTAGCTCTCTGCTCCTGCCTCCGCCATGGGGTTGCTCTCTGCCCTGTGCCACTCTGCCCTGCAGCATGCTGAGATGAACTGAAACTTGCAGTCAGTAACTGTGGGCCGAATAAACCTTTCCTTCCTTCGTTTTGGGTATCGGGCATTTGTCCCAGCAAATGAGAGAAAAGTAACTGAGACAGCTTGGAAACTTTGTTCTTTTTAAATTACTTGATATAATCTTTCTTCAGTTGCTATGGAAGAGCTGTGTATTTTCCAACTTTCTCAGGTGACAAAGCCTCCTCTAGTAGAATTTGATCAAATCATGTCTAAATGCCATATATCTGGTAATATGAACTAATATGAAGACACCACTATGCATGACAACAAACACTGTGAAATTCATATTATTTTATTTAGGGAAATTTTGTATCACTTGTATTTTTTTCTGTTTTAATGCTATTTTATAGTGTTAAAAAAAGCCATGTGTGTTTGTTTTTATTGTATGCTAAGTAACTTAAGCAAATGTCACACATTTAATTCTAGTTTCTCTTCATAAATAATTGAAATAATTTTCACTTTACATATAAGTTGGGAAGCAGGGATATAGCTGTGTAGCACATCACCTGTCTGTCAAGTACAAGGTCCTGAGTTTGAGTTCCAATACCCAAAAGTGAATAAATAAATATGAATAAATAAGTGGGAACATTTAAAACTCAGTCCACAATACTAACATGGTTTTTGTTCAAATATCAGCATTGTATTTAAATTTCTACTTCATAAGATTTCCTTCCTGAGCTCAGTATTTAAATCTACACCCATGAGTGTTGCTCGTGGCTTTCCACAGTGCCTTGAGGTACAGGCGACACAGAGATAACTTGAAAAACAGGGGCCTAACCTGTGGAAGGCAACGTCACTAGCCAGCTCATGCAGAAGTGAGAACGTCATGGACTGAGCACCACAGAGTACTTGGAACACAGGCTGAGAAATCAGAAGGTAGCTTTCGCAGCAGTGTCACGGTGAACCAGAAGAGGTTAAGAGGGCCACAGAACAGACGAACGGCTGCAGAGCTTGGAGCGGGATCACGCAGGGCAAGGGCAGAGTCCTGAGTGCTGGGAGGCGGGAACCAGACAGCCGCTAAGGGGGCGGGCTCTGGGAGTCTGAGCAGAACCCCTAGAGCACAAGTGCGGGAATAATTTATGGGATGCATTAAACAGAGAGAGAAAAAGTGTTATTGTGAAATTTGCTTAGTGTTCAGAAAATGAGCATTAATAGAAGGATGTGTCGTAGGAGATGTTTTGCAGCACAAGGGCAGAGGGTTACTTAAAACAATCAACGTGATAGTTTAATATGATGCTGACAAAAACACATCTTAACTGGGAGAGCACTTTGGCCAATTCAGGCACTCTGGATTGGTTGTGGGAAGCTTTAGAGATGCCAGAACGGAAGTCCACAATGCACAGGCAGCACTCCTCGCCTGGCGTGGATGCTGCGATTAGAGCTGAACACTGGGGCTTAAGTTTAGAAACAGCAACTCACACATTAACATATTGCGTCTTAAAAGAAAATCAATAACTTGCATACCATACCATTGTTTTATGCCATTGTATTTACTAATCGTTGATATTAGCTTTTAAAAACAGATTGTTAAAATCCTAGATTTTTGAAGTATAACTTGTGGGAATAATGAATAATTAGTATTTGTACAGGTGACTTCTCTTAACAAAAGCATTTTTTTGAAGAGTTAGAAGTTTAAACAAATTAACTTCCAGATATTTTGAAAGTTATCATATCTTGGTTGTTCAAATTATAAGTAAAACTTCAGAAAGGGGGTGACCTTATCCCTGCCAGAGATAGTATCACAAGAAGCCCAGCGTTATCCAGGATTTGTCACTTGAGTTTAGGAACTATGTGCTACTAACCTGTTCCTTGGTTACGAACTAAGCCAGAGAGCATCTAATAAAGGAAATAAGTTCATCAGAATTTTCTGAATTAACTCATATGAGGCTGTGCTATAAATTCGAATGAGCTATATATTAAGAAAGTCATTGAAAATGAAATATCCACATTATAGCATAACTCAATTGTATCACTTTGAAATTCTAATGGTATCCTATCTCTCCCTGCAACTTTAGGCTTTCTCTAAAAATAACACCTGACATTTTGCACCGTCAGTAGCTAATAGGCCACGACACGTGGCTTATGCATTTGACAGCTACTGTGTTCAGCGGACCCTGGGGCTCTGGAGAGCGTGCTTCCTGGAGGACTCCCAAGCCCCACGCAGTGCTGGTGCGCCGGTGTGGTTTTGGGGTGCCTGTCTGGCTTGGCCCCGGGGCAGGCGCAGCATCAACCCTCCGGTGAGGACCCTGAGGCCCACACTGGCTCTTGCCCTGTCTGGCCCGCCTGGCTGCTGTGGGGCAGGATTCTGGCCCTCCTCCCTCCCAGGCTCCCAGGCTCCCCGTCAGGAGCGTAGTTCGAGTCTCCCCGGGGCCGTCTCCCAGGGGCGTCTGCACCCTCTTAGCGTGAGCCCTGGCTGGGCTATGCTGAGCGGGGGCAGTGGCTAGCCCGTGGACGCACAGCGAAGGCCCGCACGGCCCCAGTGCACATGAGGCCGCGGCCTGGCGCGGTCCTTGGCTTCCCAGCGAAGCTCGCAGTGGGTGAAACAAGCATTTATTTGCTCCACGTTTATCCTGGTGGACATATCCACATTTATCCTCTAGCTGGCTCAAAGACATTATTATTATTTGGTGTGTGTGTGTGTGTGTGTGTGTGTGTGTGTGCAGCACAGGATCTAAACACAGGATCTCACTACACAGATTGGACTAGTACTGATCCTCCTGTGTTCAGCCTCCCAAGTGCTGGGACCACAGCTGTGTGTCACATGCCAAGTCTCACTTGCTGTCTCATCGAGCCCGGGGCCAGGGCTGGGGGGCAGAAGGGAGGGGAGCGGCCTTGCAAGCCAGGGATCGAACCCTGGTCCCTGAGCTTGCCTAAGCAGGTGCTTTAATCTGCTGAGCTATCTGGTTGACCCTCAAAAACATTATTTTGAAGAAACTTCTTTTTCTACTTCTTATACTACTATTTCATGCTTTTTAATGTCTTAAATGGAAACAAAATTTATAGTTTCTTCTGTTTATTCAATGTAATTTTTGTTAGTCATATTTTTAATGTCACAGCATACTCAGTCCTGCAGCAAGCAATTTATCATCATACAGAGTGGATCAAATTATATATGAAATTGACTACATGCTTCTGTTTATGTATTTTAGTTCTATGAGTGTATCTACGTGTATGCAAAGCATGGTAAGGAAGGACAGAGAAGAATTTAAAATAGTAGCTCTGTTTTATGTCCAGGAATGAGGTTTTGTATCTTCCTTACCGAACGATTTTGTGGCTCTCCTTGCTGCTCCACAGGACCCTCACCTCCCTGAGCTTGGTGCGAGGTAGGAGCACAGTAGACAGTCAACATTTTCTTAAACTAAGCCTTGTTTTTCTCCAAGCACAAAGAAAAGAAAACTTTCTGACAGGGGAACCGGAGCACATCTAGCCACTGAGAGCATGACCCAGGCCTGCTCGGCATGCTCTGGAGGAGGAGGTGCAAGGGCAGCTGGCTGTGGCGGCCACGCAGCTTGCTGGCTTGTCACGTGGCCTCTCCTCAGGCAAGTGCACTGTGCAGCAGCGGCTGCATGCCCCTCACCTGTGTCCTTGGCAGGAGCCACCTGTACATAGCCTGTCCCTGTGCTGAGTCTTGCCGCAGTGCACACACCAGCAGGACAGTTTTCAGAGTAGAATATTGACAATGAGAACACAAGTCTAGGTCTTCCTTCAGTAATTAATTTTTCTCTGACCTTGAAGTGGTGATTTAAACCCAATGTTCTTTTCTTGTAAATATTAGGGTTCTTCATCTCTCCTTAAAATTCATGTCAATTAAGTAGGCAAACGTTTAGTTCCTTTCAGGTGTATAAACTACTCCCTTAGTGTAAATTATATTGTGCTAACTACATAAACCCACCAGAGCCTGAAATTTAGTGAATTACTGCTCCACTGCACTGAATATTCCCCAACAGACTTAAAACAGTCAAGGTACTTTTTAAAATATTGAGTTTAATACTTAGAGTTTGAAAATGTTCTTTACAAAAGTTGAGAGGAAGCATATTACCTCCATGTGACATGTTTTCTCACTGCTGTTAGCAAAACAAAACTGACAGAGTGCTAGAAAATTAATTAGATTGTACAGTACATCCACCGCTTTTAATTTATGACATGTACTTTAAAGGGGGAAACATATGCAGGTTAAGGGTGCTATTTAAATTCATCATGCTAAACAAAATTTCTGAAGCATACAGCAAAGAGAGTCCCAGAACACTTCATAGCATAATACCTGTCAAAATACTGCCTAATTAGTAAAATATAAGAGCAGTTCTGAGTGAATATAACTGCCCATACTTTCAAACTAAGAATATTTTAAGGGCCAGAAATATCACTGTCAACTCCATCTGTAGCTTTTCCTTGGTTCTTTGTTTTCTATTAAAAATGGGCTACACCTTCAGGTAAGTAGGCCTGAGGTGACCAGCTAGTCAGCGGTGTCTCTCACTCTGGTAACCATAGCATGTGGTGCTATTAGGTGGCCACGTGGGAGTCAATTTCCAAATCTGTGGTGTAACAACAGTAGCTGATATGAATGGCTTTACAGTGTCATTGGTTTTTATCTGAATCTCAACCACAGAAACACAGAAGCGATTTTGAGACTGTGACCATATTTTCAATCTCATAGTTTCAATCTGAACTATGTCTGTCCTCTCTCCTTCCTGGCTGACACCCAGCCCCAGAGGCTGTGCCCTACGTCAGCCACACTCTGCAGCAAGCATTCTTGTGTCAGCTTAGCGCTATGATGTTTCTGGTGAGTCCTTGGTTGGCCCAGAGGGAGAACATCACCCAGGGCAGCACAGCCCCCAGAGGTCTGTGTGTGTCTTCTGGGGTGGCTGGGTGTGGGGCAGCAGAGAAAGAGCCTGGTCCCAGCCTGAGTGGACATCTACAGAGGCCTGGAGGGCCTGCAGGAGGAGCTCAGGGTGGAGTCCTCAGCTCCTGCGCAGGGCTTGGAGCAGTGGACTGCACCTCTGGCCCAAATCAGCCTTCTGCTTCTCAGCTGCTGTTCTTAGAGATCTCTTCATTATAACAAAATGCAGGAGCAGCAATTGGGTACACTTGCAGTTTCTGAGGGAGTGGAAGGCTTTCTGTCAGAACACATTGCGAGTACTCATAATGACATGGTTTTAAATTGATAGTGATAATGATGAGGTGTGGCACCTCTTCAGGAAGCTGATGTGCCACAGATATTCTTTCATTCAGGGCTGATTGTTCTGATCTTCTGATATTAATATACCCAAGCACAGTATCTCCACGCTGTGTGGGACTCTGTGTGTGTGTGTGTGTGTGTGTGTGTGCATGTGTATGTGCGTGAATTGGTTTGGCTTTCTTGCTGTTCCAATATTTGCATGGCCAACCATCAGGGATCCTCTTACAGTCCTGTGGTCACTGCAGTGCTCACAAGGGCCATCGCCAGACCTGTGCGATCAGATGGCCACAGATGGCAGCTTTTCTGGGGTGGGTGAGGTGCCAGCTAGGGCGTAATTCTTGGCCTAGGAAGTGCAGGCCTGAAGGAAGGCTCAAATGAGTGTGCGGATGCACTAGGGTGTGGTCTCAGGCTCCCATCAGGGAATCTTCACATGCTGCCTGTAACATTCTGTTGTGGACACACCCTCATGTAGTAAGCGCCCTCACGCCGAAGCACATCAGGAATGTAGTACGTTTATTTTGCACAAGAATTGCTATGCTTATGTCAGTGTCGTTGGCAGATGTTACGTGGAAATTGGGTAGTTTTATGAAAATGTGCGAGATACATTGAAATAAATCACAATAAGCCTGTTGAAAGCCTTTATTTACTTTCTGATTCTCATCAAGAACTCAAACACAGGGGCCAGGGAGATGGCTCGTGGAATAAGCTCTTCCCTGGCAAGTGCAAGGGCCTGTGTTCAATCCCCAGTTCCACCAAGAAAAAAAACCCTCAAACACAGTCAATTTCATAAATGAAATTCATTTCTTATTTGATTTTCAGATTATAATTGCTGCTTGGTGATATACAATGTAGGAAAACATGGGCAGCGAAACCAGCACTGACATTTCCCTTGCACTCAGCTAAAGGCAGGTGCATTGGGTTAGTCCTCTTGTGACTTCTTTCAGTAACTGTGCACATGCGCGTGCAGCTGTTGATCAGCTGCTCTCAGTGTATGAGGTTCCTGTTCTCGGGGAGATGGTGCTTTGCCCTCAAATTTTGGTTGTCCTGATTCTTCAGCTTTCGCATCTGTCTCTTCACCCCCGCAAACCTTTCTCTGTTAATGTAAATCTATCTTTTTAAATAGCCAATGTGATTTTTGTTCTATGGAAAAGTCTCCAACTGACAAGATATATCTGGATGACACAAAGGGTCCCAGTAGTAAACTGCAAACTTAATTTCCAAAAATGTCACGATAATCCACATGCATGAATTCAGGCATTGGTATCAATGGGTACTGCTGAATGTGAGCATATCTTTTCACATCAATTGAGTAAATTGTAGGTATTTCATGGTTGGTTATTTGTTGGGACTAAATGTAGTAAGAAAACTGCCTCAACAGGCTGTACCTTTCTCGTCTCCCCAGTAACATACTAGAGCGCTTCTTTCCCCCCTTGCACCAGCAATGGGTCGGGGCGGGTGCAAGGGTGAGCTGGCTGCAGTACTCTCGCGCTCTGTCATGCGTGCAGTGGGGTCTGGTTCTAAGTTTCCATGATTTAGGGAAAATTTTGTGTTTACTTGATGTGTCTACATCTTCCTCAGTGAGCTGTTTGTTTATAGCTTCCATTTAAAAATATTAGGTGTGTTCTTCGCCTATTTCGGAGTTCTATATATTCTTTCATATTAGGATTAAATATTTTATTTGATATGTGTTTATAATACATCATCTCAGGCTTGAACTACCTTCTAATTCTATGAATGGTGTACTTCACAGAGAACATAATTTTTTTTTTTTTTTTTTTTTTTCAGAACCAGGGATTGAACTCAGGACCTTGCATTTGCAAGGGAAGCACTTATTCCACTGAGCCATCTCCCTGGTCCCTGAGAACATCATTTTAATAAAGTCCAAATTACCAAATTCTTCTTTTGCACAAAACTTCGTGTTAGTATCCACGCATTGCTAAATCCGGGATCCAAGGGCTTTCTCCAGTTCAGGTACCACAAGCAGCTCTGCCAAGCGTAAGTGGCATGGAGGCCACCTCCGGGTGTTCTCGGCGCTGCGCAGGCGGCCCGGCCGCGTCGTGTGGCCCTCCTAGGGCTCCTGCGCTGTCTGCGGGAGCGTCTGTCAGTTCGCACAGCCTGCGCCCTATCGCGGGGCAGTGTTCCGGGCACTCTCGAGGAGGGCAGCGGCAGCCTTCCAAATTTCTCGTCCCTGTTGTCTCTTCGTCTCTACAGAAAGGCGAGCGTCAGCTTCGAGCATCTAGAAAACAGCGCTCTGAGCACTTGCTGAGGACCACACTTAGGCCCCAGGTCAAAAGCGTTTGCAGGCCCTCCGTGTTTCTGGGACCGTTTTGGGCTCTTTGTCAGTGGTCTGTAAACCAGGGCTGTGGACCAGCACCTGCCCGCAGCTGGCGGGGAATTGTGCGTAGCCGCTTCTACTGCTTGCCGTGGAGTCTGCTACTGAGTCCTGTCACGTCAGTGGTGGCCTCAGGTTCTCTAGGAGGGTGAGCCCTACACGGGAGGGCCAGGCTTGTGGGTGCCTTATGGAACTGTAGCCCTAACCTCTTCTCGGCAATGAAAATGTTGTCTTATGCAAAACTAGTTTGCACTGCAAAAAGCGGTTTGGAGCTACGCTTCTGAATATCTACTTATTATGAATAAATAACCCCCAGGTAAAATATATATTGTTGCACCAGAGTGGTGTGCCCGTATGGTAAGTCTAAAGCATGCAGAATTCATTGAAAAAAATGAAGCAAAAGGAAACTTGAGCCCGGAATGAAATATTATCAAAAATAACACACAATCCTTTATTCATATTATATGACCATGTACCCAAATATGGACTTCTTTCTATTTTATTCCATATTCTTTTTTCAAGATGGTAGTGCTACATATCGAAATCCAGAGGCTTATAACTAGGTACTAGATCTATCAATTATCTGCAGCTTAAACCTGGGCCCACAACTCAGAGCTTCCACGTGTCCAAGCAGGGTGTGTAAAGGCAAGTGCAGCTCTGAAGTGGTGATTGTGACCAGTTTTGCGGTGGGAAGAATACAGAATTAATGTCCACAGAGGGTGCACGGACGTGCTTGGAATCTTTTATTTTTAAATTCTTGATGTTTGGAGGGCAATAAAGCTATCTTTTTTTAAACATATGTCATATCATTGCTGTGTAACTAAAACAAAATGTTGTAGGGGACAAAAAGTGGTGTTGATCAATGAAATTTTAAATAATTGTAGTTCACAGACATAAAAAAATGAGCCAAAAGAAGGAAGGAGGGAAGGAAGTGAGTAGGTTGGGAGCTATCCTTTTTTTTTTTTTTTTTTTTTTCTATATTTAGTACAGGGTCTACAGGTTCTCACTACTAGATCAGATTCATAATAATCCTCTGTTTTCAGCCTCCCAAACTCTGAGATTACAGGCATGTGCCACCATGCCCAGTCCCAATCGCTGTCTCAGTCAGTCCTAGGGGCAGCCAGGCAAGCCACTAGGGAGGTTGAACTCTGGCCATTGTGCTCTGCCTGAGCAGGTGCTTGAGTCCACTGAGCTATCAGGCCAGCCTATGAGTAGATTGGGAATTGCAGCCCATTTGGAGCCCTAATCAAAGTCAGATCCTTCCGAGAGGGCCTGTTAGGAAAATGCTCCTTCTGACCTGGGTGATCTTCATCCATGATTGCTGACTGCACTTCTTCCTAAGAACTTTCTGTCATTTCTGACCTCACTTGACTACTCATTTTCTGCTCTTCACACAAGGAGACCAGTTGTTCTAAGAATGCTTGATGACCATGGTCACAAATGTGTTGTCCCCAGGCTTTAGGCTGTCTGCAAAAGGGGGAGAGCCCTCCTACTCCTGCTCCAGTGCCTGAGGACTTTCTCAGTGTGGACCTCAAGCTCTACCCTCTGCACACATGCCTCTGATACTTTTATTTTATTTTCGCCAGTTTTTTTTTCCTACTTTCTTAGTTTTTACTGTTTTAAGATCCACAAAAGTTTATCATACCTTCTCAAAATCTTGACAATAATCTCTGCAAAGGAGAGGATTGTTTTGATGGGACCACGCACAGTTCCTTGGGGTCAGGGGACAGAGTTAGGGAGAGGCAGCACCTGGCGGGAGCCCACGCAGAAGTGCCACACCACGCTCCTTCGGATGCTACAGGCCCTCATGCATGTGCCCCCAGGACCAAAGCAGAGCGGCTGCTTGCCGCCTCCATCATGAGCTCTTCAGAATGGAGCTTCTGTTTGCCTAGACATGTGGGTGTGAATAAATGCTATCAAACAATCTTCAAATTTAGATTTACAAAAGACATCAAATTAAACCAAATGAGAATGAAATTAAATGCAAAATAAGAAAGGTGAAGGTCAGTTTGTTACCTGTAGCGTATCCCCACACATTGAACATTAGCAGTGAAATATCTGCAATAAGATCAAAACAAAAATGCTTTGTAGCAGTCAACCTGATGTTAAAAAAAGAATAACTGAGGTCTTTAAAATAGGCATAGTTTACTCTCTAGCCCTCAGAATCATACTTATTTCCTAAAACAAATGCACACAATAAATTTTCAGGAAATATTTATTTTTGTAACTGCTTGAATACTAAACATTTCAAAACTCAGTGTAATTTGTATGCCTATACCACACTTTAAAATACATAGCATAGTATATTACAGTCAGTGCTGAGAATACTTACATATACCAGCACTCTATAAATGTTAAAGTCCAAGGACAACATTAAATATCAATATCAAGAGTGTCACAAAACGCTGCACTAGTCCTGGGTTCACAGCTCTCCTCACACCAGTATTGGGTCTCAGTCACACAAAGCCACACTGACTGCAGAACGGACCTGTAGCTGCTAACTAGTGCCGTCTATCACGGGGTTTTACAGGTATAGTGTTCGTTTCTCATTGCTGCCCTATTGTATTGTTCTGGTTCAGATTCAAGAAGTTTCCAGAAGATCAGGTGTGTAAGAGACTGCTTCCCCTAGGGGAACAGCTATGTGGAGGCTGGGCTTTCCTGACCCCCACCCCTCTGCTTCTGGCTGTCATGGGTAGTGCCTTCCTCTGTCCTTCCTTTGTCACCCCATGTGTCCTCGAGCCACTACGTGAAGGGCAGAGACCAGTCCAAAATAGACCACTTCTCCTGTAAGCTGTGAGTGCTGGGCCTTTTGTCCTAGAGATGACAAAAAGGCCAAGGGAAATAGTATCCTGCAAGCACGACCTGCTTCAGTGAAGACTTGTACACACACACACACACACACACACACACACACACACACACAGATATGCACACACAGGAAAGAGAAATAGCTATAAACATACAAATAACACATTCCTTAGATTAGTGCCAGGTCCCTAGCCCTAGCCCTCAAATCAATGTAAACACCAAATATAAGAATAACAGGGTAACGAGAATAAATTTTCCTTTAACAATTATAGTCACGGGTTCACTAGGTTTGGGTTTGGGGGCTTGAAAAGTATCACAGATATTTTGATTTTTCTCAAATTCATAGTTGGCAATATTTTGTTACTAGCTTGCAACTGACCATGCGGTAATACTAACAACATGAAATTCAGCACGCTGCGTCTTTCCCCAGATGGGTGTATGTTAAATATGGATGAGGGAACTACCGATTGTATTGTTGTGGCCTAATTATATATTCTGTTTCAGCAGCATGTCTTGCAAATATTGAAATGATCAAATGCAGAGTGTCAGAAGTTCATGAGAATAAGGTTTTCAGATGTGATTACCAAGTAATGTTGTTTTCATGTGCATAATCCACCTTCCAATTTACAAATTGCCTCTGTGTAAAATTACATTTTACTTGCATTCATCATTATATTGGGAGGACATAAAACTGGCCAGGCCTGAAGTTGGGCCACTGCCAGTGGTTGCTTGAATTATTAAGAGAAGTGAAAAGATGGGAAATGCCTGGTCCAGCTTCTTTCCCCATGAGGACATTACCTGGCTTCCCAACCAGCAAAAATAAGATGACCTCAAACTGAGAACAGCACTGTGGGTGATGGAAGAAGCAGGAGTGACAAAGACAGATCAATGGCGCGCGTGAGATTCCTGAGCCAGCTGCAGGGCCTGGATGTCTGGAGGGTGCTGCCTGCAGCTGCTGGCCGCGCTCCGCGCTGAGGAGCTAACTTTTGATTTCCGCACTGCAAGAGACGCCGCGGAAGGTGAGCAATCAGCACACAGCTGAGAGAAGACACAAGCCCGCCTGCGACCCAGGCAGCAAGCCACACACCCCAACCGGACAGACTGAAGCTAAGAGAGCAGGGGGTGCACTCCCTCCCGGGACAACTGGGGGAAGCCAGTGTGCTCCAAGCACTCCAAGAGGCTGCCACCGAGACTCAGCGCACAATGAAAATCGCCAGGCACATTCAAAGCACGAAAATGTGACCAGGAATACTGTGAAAATACACAATTTTCATTAAAAAGAAAACCTCAAAGTTTAGACATGAAATTTGTGTTCTCCTGACTCCTTTCTGATGGTTATGCTTTCTACTTATGCCCAACAGGCATTCAGATAGAGTGTGCACCTGTGCTTTTGTTTTTGTGCTGCTCAGTTGCAATTCTTGAATCTTATTTTTTTTTTTTATATGCGGGGTCTTGCCATGCAGCTCAGACTCCTACAAATCCTGATGGCTCAGCCTCTCCAGCACTGGGATTACAGGCACACAGCCGAAGCCCAATTCTAGGGCTGGCACAGCACGCACTGCTGGGGATCAAACTCAGGACCTTTTGCTTGCCAGGCAAGGGTTCAGACCTCTGAATGATCTCTCTAACCCATTCTTGAATTTTTGATTTTATATTTTTCTCCAGTTTGGAAAATGTTTGCTTTCCATTGTACATATTAATGTCTGACTTCATGACCTTTTCACGCCCTTTGTAACTCAACTTCCAATTTCGTAAACTTTCAATTGTGCTTGAGTCACCACAATTTTGCTTCCATTTGCTATTTTTCTTACAGTGAATGTCTGTGACCCTTTGTCAAAGGTAGCTGAGTATACTAAAACATGTGGCTTTTTATGATGGAGTACTATTCATCCATAAAGAAGGATAACCTTCTGACATTTCTAGATAAATGGATGCAACTGTAGATCATAATCATAAGTGAGAAACATTAGATACACCTGTGTAAATATCTCATTTTTTCTCTAGTGTGAGAACACAAAGTATAAATAAGGACCAACGTATATGCCAAATATTGTAAAACAGGAAGAAAGTGTTAAAGGGTTGAGATGCGTCGCGCGCAGGCGCAGGCTCCCTGCGGTCAGGGTTACCATTATGTTTATGTGGACCGCACCGATAGGCTTAAAGATAAAGTCATTTTCTTACGCACAACATATAATTAGCTTATTTGTTTTCTAATTCATCCTGACCATTTCTGCTTTAATTGATATAGCTGGACCATTGCATTTAAAGTAATCATTGCTCAGGTTTACTTTACACCTCATTTTAAAATATTTTTGTTGGCTGCCATTTTTCTTAGCTTCTTTTTCTTTTTTCCTTTTTTTGTGGTACCAGAGATTGAATTCCCGACCTCGCCCTCGCCAGGCAGGGTTCTGCTGCTGAGCTATCTCCCGGCCTGTGGCTTCTTTCTCCGCCCTCCTGGCTGTTTTGGCTGTCTGTGCTCGTAATTGGACATCTCACATTCCCATGGGGGCTGACTTGAGACAGCGCTAGCATCTCGCAGGTAGCTGGAGTACCTCACATAAAGTCCTTCCTCCCAACCCTCTGACACTGCCAAGCGCGTTGCTTCTGCTCCTGTTGTGAGCAAATTGATGCGTGTCGGGTCAGTCATGAAGAAGAAAAAGGAAAGACTTAATTTTATTGCAATTTATTTGTTCTGTAAGATCCTTCCTTTCCTGATGTACACTAGGTTTGCTGATATATATCACTTTCTCTTTCCCTGAGGAATATATTTTTACCACTCTTACGAGGCAAGCATATTGAAGAGAAGCTTCCTTGATTTCTGTCATGCAAAAAAGTCTTTATATCTCCTTCACATCTGAAGGATAATTTTGCAGGATAAAGACTGAAAGTGATGAATTTTTTTCCAATGATGTAATTACTTCACTCTGTGCTTTTTGTGGTTGCCTGGTTTCGGGAGGAAAGCGCCACATAACTTCTGACCTTGTCCCTCAGGTGCAGAGTGCCCTTCCAAGCCCTGCTTCCTCACTGTCCTTTCCTATCTGAAATTTAAATATAATATTCCTAGATGTAGTTTTGCTGACATCTTCACATGAATAGCAAGAGCAGCGCAAGCTGCAGGCCCCAGTCTGCATCCATGCTGTGCAGAGCAGGCCGAGGGGGCACAGAACCTGTGGTCCCGGAAGCTCCTGGTCTGCAGAGTGGCAGCCGGGGCCTGAGCCCCGGAGCACAGAGCGGGCGAGCAGACGGCAGGGCTCACAAGGAGAGAAGGGGAAGGTTCGAAATCCACCAGCAGGAATTAAGCCTCGAAATCAAAGTCAGACAGATAAACAGACATAAAACATCAACTTCAGATGCCCAGAAGTGCTAAGTGAGAGTGACACAGAGATGGAGCACTAAAGAAAACTAGCAAAAATATTCACAAATTTTATGGAAAATTTGCAGATTCGCTTACAAAGTAACAGGACTTTTAAAGAATGTTTCTTCTATTTAGAACGAACTCCCATGCAGCTGTGGCACATCTGAAACGCGGGGACAGAATTCCTCAGCAATGGCAGACTGCCCAGCCAGGCTCTCCGGCGGAAGCAACCTTGACTATTATTAAATTGTTCATGCATAATGCGGGGGATAAAAGCCCTGCTAAAGAGGACTTCAGACCACCAAGGAAAATGATATCCACGATTCTTTAGTATTTATTTAGCATCCAGCTATAAATAAGGGAAAAAAGTTCATGTAGCCCAGAATAAATATTTTATTTATTTATTTATATATTTATTTATATTTTTGCGGTATTGGGGATTGAACTCAGACCATTGCACTTGCCAGGGAAGTGCATATTCTACTGAACCATCTCCCCGGCCCCCAGAACCAATATTTTAAATAAAGACGCCTACTGAAGGACCAACTAAAACGCACACTTCTTTAAAACCCTATGAACACCCTGCAGACACTCTGTGAGGAAAAGTGCGGTGCGCAGGAAGCAGCCTCTCTGGCGACTCAGCTGGGTCTGTTGGAGCTCAGCGCTGAGGCCGGGACACCGCGGGGACGCGCTGTCGCGAACTGCGGCCGCTGCGAGGCACCGCAGGTTCCAGAAGCTTCTCATCTCGCGCAGCTGATGGTCCACGGGGGCGGCACCGCTGTGCCAGCTTGTGTGGCTGTCCACCTCCCTAGATGGGAATTCTAACTTTGTTCTCTTCTGTACACCCTGTGATCTTGTGGCCACTGTCAAAAGTGAAAGAACCTGTGGGGCATAAGCCTGAGGCCCACGAGAGCAGGCGTTTGTGCCAGCTCTGCAGCTCGAGATGTCATGCGGAGCTCGCACCCAGCAGAGGCGCGAGTCTGGCCGGCTGTGCTGGTGTGCACAGCCGCGTCTGCCTCGGAGGGCACTCCCTTCTAGCTGCCCCTGACAAGGAACAGCCCCACACAAATGTGCGTGTGCGTGTATGTGCCCGCGAGCGTGTGTGTGCACGCGTGTGCACGCGAGCGTGAGTGTGTGTGTGCATGTGCATGTGCGAGTGTGCGTGTGTATGTGCACGCGAGCGTGAGTGCGTGTGTGTGGGTGCGTGTGTATGTGTGTGTGCATGTGTGTGTATAAAATGAGATTTATTGGGTGTGCCTTGTTTTGTCTTAGATTATTCAAAACATAAACAATTACCCTGCCTAGATGTCACCGCTCTCCATAGATTCTCTGTTTAAGCCACAGCAGTGGAGAACTTGCTGTCTTCTCTATGCGACAACCTAAACAAAATGGCAGAGGTCTTCTGCCGTTGGTGCAGGGACGCCGGCTGCCCTCCACTAACCATGGGAAGGCCGGGTTCAAGGCCACGTTTGTGCCCTTTCTCTTCTGAAAAGCATGAGGCATGTTTCATTTTGAAAATAACTCACTCCAAACCCAAGGAAGCTGAGCAATGAGATGAAGTGGAGCGCAAGTTCGCTAGCCGGCTTGCTCTGTTTCCTGGGCTGAAACGTTTCACATCTGAAAGGTATCAGGAAACCAAAGGAAGGAATATGTCTTACAATATTATCAGTATAGGTTAGAATTTCAACTTCATTAAATTTAAGTTCAATCTCACATTTATTCCACAAGTTTAATCAACTAAATGTTTTTAAAGTTGCTTCATTTTTTTGGAATTTGAGTTCTAAGAGCTTAAATTATCTCATATTTTAATATTTCTCCAAGATTTCGGTGGATCTTTGTTTGCTTGTTGTGTTTTCGAGGGCTGGGCACTGAGCCCAGTCTCTCACACACGAGCACCCCACCCTTGAGCAGCACTGAAAGACATTTTCCCTCAGAAGAAAGCGTGTTGTACACCTGGACTTCCTGGTGCTTTGGGTAGGATGATCCTCTGCGTTTAATGAGAAGTGTGAGGAGGTGGAGTCTAGTTTTCATTAAGGACCGATGGTGTTGGCCTGTACCCAGGTTTACCTGCTTACCTGGGCACCGTAGAAAGAGCCTGTAATCCCAGCCCTCCTGGAGTCTGAGGAGAGAAACACAATTCCAGCCCAATCTGAATAATTTAGCACTGAGAGAAATCCTGTCTCCAAATTGAAAAATTCAAAATAAGGCTGGGTACATGGTCAGTGTGAAGGCCCTGTGTTCAAACCTTAGAAACTTAAAATAAATAAATAAACTATATTATAAGTTAGTTTAGAAGTGAAAAATGTTAAGTTAGATAGATATTACTTAAGACATGTCTCTTTCCCTAAAAAATAGATGTAAGAAGTAACACTAAATGAGATATAATTAGTGAAAGAATTTCATGCTATCTTCTTATTCTTAGCTCACATTTTATCCATCATTTCTATTTTCCATAGAATAATTTGTATTATTTTATTAAAATTGTTTAATACACATACATTTTTCCTCTCCATTAAGTAACTATTTCTACTGTGACTCAACACTGATTTACTACTCTGTACAGTCTGTTGTCTTTAAAATTGTATAATCTTGATACACATAGTCACAGTTATATAGTTTTGCCAGGGTAAGACTTCCAATGTGCAAAGTATTTTCTGAGAAGAATCTTGTGGCTTGTTGTTTCCAATGTAGAAGATATAGATTCCAATATAGTTACAAAAATCTATATTTATTTGGGCATTACAGGTTGAAATCAAGGCAAGATAGACATATTTTATCAATGTGAGTCTTATAAGAAATGTAAAATAACAGAGTGAAACTGGGCAGACATAGCATAGTAGATCCCAGCTTTCAAGACCAAATCAGAAGCAATTGAGACTGGGCGTGGTGGCACGTGCCTGTAATCCCACCTCTTGGGATTCTATAAACAGGTGGACCACTATGAGTCTGATCTAGTAGTGGAACCAGAAACACCCTGTAGACCTTTCCCCAAAAATACAAAAAACAGAAAAGAAGGAAGGAAGGAAGGAAGAAAGGAAAGAAAGAAATAAAGGAAGAAAGAAAAGAAAGAAAGATTTAAAAAAAAAGAAGGAAAGGTGCTGAAATGTGTATGTCCTCAGGCAAGCCATTTGAAAGAGCAGGGCTATATGTGACAGTCGCACTATGGTTTGATGTTTGTTTCCCCTTTAAAGATATTTTTCTTATTTTTAAAAGTCTATAATTAAAGATGTTGTTCATCCATTGGCCCTGATTGTAACTCTCTTGTCAATAGTAGAAAGTAAGTACTATTGCTTAAAAATAAGAAATTGCAGAAATCTGAACGGTAATGCACATGTGTTCTAACTGCAACTTGATTTACCAAGTTTTTCATAGCAAAGTGTTTTAAAATTAATTTGAAAAATAGTTTTTAAAAGTATAGACTTACACTATATGGCATTGTTTTAAATTCGTGTTATTAATGACATTTTCAGCACTGCACTGAATCTCCTGGGAATATAAGTGTTTTCTTTAGCTTTAGTTTTAAGCAATAAGTTGCACGTCAGCCTTTAGTATTAGAGTAATCACAGGTCTTCAGTTTTCTTGGGAAATTCTGCTTTAAATTCGTTGGCGCTAAATCCCGTTCGTCCTACATTCTGCTTTCCTAGGCTCTGCTGTAAGTCTTGATCCGTAGTGCAGCCGCGACGGGCACTGGCTGTCGTTCTGCGCTTCTTTCCTGCCACCCTTCCTCCTGTGGTTCAAGCCCGGTGCCACGTCTGAGTACGCTGTCGCGCTGAGCTGTGCGCGTTCTGCCCAGTCCTCTGCTGACTGCGGGGTCCGGGTGCGCAGGCCTGGTGCGGCCCACGCAGAGCCCGAGCGCTGCGGCGGGGCGCGATCCTGCAGGCTCCTGCGAGCGTCCGCGGACAACGCGGCTGCATGGGCGACGAAGGCCTACCGCGGTCCTGAAACGCGACAGGGTGATTGCTGGCCGGAGTGCAGCCACTTTCCTGTTTCATGAATCGCTTTTATGTATTTTAAGGCATTTCAATAAGGATTTTATTAAAACCTTAAATTACATGTCAAGAAAGTAATTAAATATTGGACTTGTTTTTTCAAGTTAGAGTTGGTGCTTGTACATTTTGTACAAAATATTCTTTTGTAGAAAACAAAAGGCACAACTTTCCAATTAGGCCAATCATTTGTTCTAGTGAGTTCTCAACTTAAAATACGAACTTAAAGATCATTAGTTTATAATAATCACAGAAATGCCAATCTAGGCAAAAGCAAAGTCGTGATATAAACAGCATTCTTACTAACTTAACAAAGACCTTGTACTTCTATAGCAAGCCATTCTATTAAATTCATCCCATAAAAGCATTTGAATGACAAGTACTTTCAGTGGAAGCATAAATATGATATTAATTATACCAGTTGGCCTGACATGCTTATATATGGTAATGTAAAACAGAATTAATGATATCCTTTATTTAACTCAGTTTAGTACCTTGGTGTCTATAAATAACATTTTATTGATAAAAATAAAATGGTCTAGTTATTGCTACATTAAAGTTAAGAAATTAATAAATGAATTAAGTTTAATAAAAATTAACAGGTTACTATAGTAGCCTGTAAATTAAAGTTTTCCCTCTTACGAAACTAAATTCTAGACCTACACCACTAAGCTAATATCAGCAAACAACCAAGAACCTTAAAGTGTGTCCACATTGGCTTCCTTTACAATGAAACTACATTTTCAGCTTCTGAATACCTAGCTTATGCCTCTCTGCTTTGTAAAATGCTAGATTTATCTTCAATGATAAGATGGAAGGTATCAATTATGTAGTTTCACAAAAACAGGATAGCATCTGTTTTATATAATTCCATGCCAACATAAAATCCTTTCGATTTCTTGTTCTTTCTAATATAGTATAAATAAAATGACTGAAATTACATTATTTCATTTATTTCTTTTCACATATCCTTCTTGAAACTGAATAAAAAGATAAAAACAGAAAAAAAAATAAAACAGTAGATTTCTGCATGTTAGACTTTCTAAGATCTCTGGATTTTATTTGTGCTTCAATTTAAGGTTTTGAAAATTAAGACTTTATAGTGTTGTAAGCCCAGACTTGGCTGTCTGTTCTGCCTGTTGTTTAAATCATTTCACTGTACAATGAGTGAGGGAATATTTCAGAAAGCAAAACGTAAAAGTGTGTTTTTAGGGCTGAGGAGATGGCTCAGGGGAATAAGTGCTTCCCTGGTAAGCGCAAGGGTCTGAGTCCAATCCCCCGTTCAGCCAAAATAATAATAAAATAAAATAAAATAAAAGTGTGTTTTTAGCACTCTTACATGTCAGAATGTGTGTTAAGTATTTGCTATGTATTTACAAGTGCAGAATCAAAATAAATAAACTGAAATTTAACAGATAGACACATGCAAACAAAACATCTGACCTTAAGCAAAACTAAATGAACCAGAGTTCTTTTTGTCATGAGAATATTGCTATAGAAAACAAAACAAAGCAATCCATGTAGGGAAGATGTTTTTGTACTTGTGTTACTCCAAGCCCCCGGGAATGCTTTGCCTCCAACAGTAATGGTTTCTCATTTTATTTTATAGAGACCTATTTCCGTTCCCCAAAAGTTTCTATGGTTATGTTCGTTCATTAATGCTTTTAATGTTCCTTCCCATATTGCTGCTTCGATTTTCACTATCTTATTCGCATCAGGTTCTCACAGCTTGGAGTTTACCTTAGCCATAAAAATGTGCATTTATGTCCCAAACCTTCAGGTTGAAGAATATTGTGTGCTTCTATGGGGACAGAGGGGTAGGCAGAGTCTTCCCAGCACTGCCACTTGGGATGGCTGCAAGACAAACAGGCCTGCTCGGAGGAGAAGTAATGCACCGCATCGTATAAACAAAGAGATCAGAGGGTTCCATGTCTCTATCTAAAAATGAGAATCCTGCTGAGCATATGCAACATGTTGCTAGCTAACGGCCATAAATAATTACCTTTTCTGTGCAGAATAATTAACTTTTATATCTGTTGTATAGAGTGTGAGAGTGAAGACCTGCAACAACTCATGAATAACAAAGCATAGAAAACACAAATACCTCTTATGCAAAAATGCCAGCTATACTAATTATAAACATGCCATGTCATTAAAATTAAATAACTGGCTAAGCACTTGCTTAGGTAAGCACAGGGGCCAGGGTTTGATCCCTGGCTCTGTATGCCATGCCAGCCCCACGCCAGAGCACGCTGAGCCCATGATGGAGTCCAGGCATGGTGGCGCATAGCTGTAAATCCCAGGGCTAGGGAGGCAGAAATCAGGAGGATCACTATGAGTCCAAGCTGTGTAGTGAGACCCTGGGCAATAAATAAATAAATAAATAAATAAATAAATAAATAAATGGAATTAGACATAGAAGGACATTCCAGCCTTATTTGTCCTTTGATGCTAGAAACCCAGCTTGTTCCAGGCAACCGAGTCAGGGGAAGAAAATCCACGTTAGTGCAGAGGGTACAAGGGGCGAACTGTAGATCTGAAGTGCTGGAAAGAGAGGGGGTCCCAGAGAGAATGCTGCAGAGCAGGGGACGTTTCCACAGTGTGTACCGAGGGGATCTTTCTGTATTGAAAGTGGTGCATTTTCTATCCTCATGCCCAATTCTTATCAGAATTAAATAGGTCAATTTCACGGTGCACAATTTTAAAGTCAAATAGCTTTTGTTCAGCTACAGTTGTTGTATTTTTCCTCCTTCCTGTCACTGTATAGAACACCCCAAACCTGCAGCTCAGAGGAGGTGTGGCTTAACCTGTCTCATGGCTGCGAGGTCCCAGTCCTAGGCAGTGGGCTGCAGGCAGGAACTTCATGGTGAAAGGACCTTGCCAAACAAAGGTGCTCAGGTCAAGGCATCTGGGAAACTGTCCAGGTAAACAGAGCCAGAGAGGAGGAGTGAAGGGCTAGACTTTGAGCCTGAGACCACACAGAACTGACCCAGACACAATAGGAGTGTGTCCCCCCAGCTCCCAAGGCAGGTTCCAGAGCAATAGAGTTGCTCCTTTAGCACTGCCCTGTGCGCTTGTCTGTGAGCACCACCCCATGCATGCCTCCCTCAAACCTGCTGCATGCTGGGCTGGGCCCCAGGCTGCAGAGCCGTGTGCCCGGATGTGCTACGCAACCCCCACTGCATGGGCAAGGCAGTATCCACACTGGTCTACATTCCCACCAGCAGTGGAGAAAGGCTCCCTTTTCCCTACAGCCTCTCCAACATTTGTTGTTGGTTGATTTCCTTATGGAAATCATTCTTTCTGGGGTGAAATGGTATCTCAGTGTTGTTTTAATTTGCATTTCACAGATGGCTATTGATGTGGAGCATTTTTGCATATATTTATTCACTTCATTAATTTCATCCTCTGAGAATTATGTGTTCATCTCAGATACCCATTTCTGCATTGGGTCTTTAAAGTTAGAGGCCCTAATGTTTTTTACTTCTTTATAAATTCTAGAGAGCAGACCTTTATCTAAGTGCTTATGAGTTAGGATTTTTTTGAAATTTGTGGATTGTCTTTTCACTTTGTTGGTAATTTCTTTTCATGTGCAAAAGTTTCTCAAGGTGAGAAGGGACAGACAGGGATCTGTCCATCCCCACCCCAGGTGAGTTCTCAGACAGCACAGCAAGAGCAGGATGGGAGAGGAATGTGGGCACCTGATGGGTGCTCCCAGGGGTGCAGCCTACAGGGCTGGAGTTGTTCCAGGAGGCTGCAGGAGGGAGCACGAGGTCTGGGACGTGGCCCTGGTTCTGCTGTGGACTTCACAACACTTGCTCCAGCTGCAGCAAACACAACAAACTTGTTCCCTCAATAATAAATGGTAATTCAGCAAGGATGTGTGTGTATGTGTGTGTGTATGTGTGTGTGTGTGTGTGCACACACGCACGTGCACGTGTGCATGTGGTACTGGAGACTGAACCCAGGGCCTTCCACTGAGCCATGCGGTCAACCAAGTATTTTTGGTTTGACTGGAGGCCTCACTGAGCAACACAAAGCTGGATTTCTCTGCCCCCAGCTTCACAGCTGCCAGGGCCGCCCATCCCATAGCTGGTGCCCAGGAATGTCTCATTCTTGATCTTTTTAACTCTTTCCTAGTAGTTGTAGTCTGACACCCAAACATATTACACAGCTGCACAGATCTATATTGCTTCTGCATAGCTTTTGTAAATGCTTTCTTATATTTTTAACTCTTCAGTTTTGCTTCTAACTGTACAACTTTAGTTAAGAGCCCTGTCAGGAGCACACACTGAGCCTGGGACCGTGAGGTCTGCAGCTTTCCTCGACATCCTCTCTGCACCCCTGGTCACCTGGCAGCCTGCGGGCACTGGGGACTGCAGCCCAGCCACTGAGCCACTGCTCTCCTCTGCAGGGACCAAGAGGCCTTCGCTGAGAACAGAGCCGGGTGGCCGTGATGGACGCCACAGGGAGGCAGGAAGGGCTGGGCAGCGACCCCGACGCCCCTTCCTGTCCATGACTCAGTGTCCCCATGAGCCCCAGGGTCTGCTACACAAAATCATGCAATATTTGAATTTAACACTGTGTGGTAGACAAGTTATTAATATCAATACTAATAATCTAAAGTTTAGAAAGCACGAATAAGTTTAGCTACTAGAGATGTTTAAATCAGCATCATTCATTATAAAATAAATTTATCTACATTCATTACCTTTAAATTTACATTCAAATATATTAGTTTTCTACATTTGTTTCCTTAAGCACTTAATTTAAATAATTTCAGCCTAATATATTATTATTACATCAATAAAGTCATGCAAAATATATTGATAGCTCCTTTTGTATATGAAAGGTTTACATCATTTTAGTTTTAATTATAAATATTTTTGTATTATTTTACATTGGTTTAATTTTTATTTTAACATAGGACAAATAGATATTAATAAAGAACACATAAAGTGCTCTTAATTCTATGTAAAATAATCCAAATTTTCATAGGAAAATAATAACAATGCTATTCACGTTTTGTTTTCTGACTGAAATTTATCACAAGTATGTATATTTTCATTACATATTTTCTGTGTATTATACATACATCCTTCTTGCTTTCATTATTGCTTTTGAATTGAACTTCCACTTGTTTGTTACTAATACTGCCATTGCCATTTTTATATTTTCTTGCTTTCAGTTTTAAGATACCTTATACATCTTCAAACTTAATTAAAATGGTGTTTTAGTATAACTTTCATTGAGAATAAATTACTGCATTCAATTTTAGAATAGGTAAGTTAAACTGAGGTGCGAAGCAAACCTATAATCTCAGTGCCGTAGAAAATCAGATGCTAATTCTTCACTCTTGTGTCACCTGAGGCTGGGTTAACTACCATCTGAACTTCATTTAAGGACTTAGGTGTAACCAGGGCCAATGAATGTTACGGTGATTTTAATCTAAAGCACTCTGCATTTCTCCCATTCATATGGGCCATAATGCTATGCTATAATCTTTATTGCAAAAAAAAATACTGGTATAACATTGGACAGATAAGCAGATGATGTAGCCATTGTTGATGCAGCTTTTGTAAGCAGCATGAGTTTTGTTTGCATCATGGGCCTTTTTTTTTGTTTTTTGTGGAACCGGGAATTGAACTCAGGCCCTTTTGCTTGCCAGGGAAGCACTTATTCCACCAAGCCATCTCCCCAGCCCGCATCATGGGCCTTGAATCATTATAAAATGTGGATTTCTTTACAAGTTAAATCACATATTTTACATATTTGCTCACTTATATGATTGTTGTCAGCTATATAAAAATAACTGAAGGCAAATATCAGTGCCATTATAGACAGTAGATGATAACTTAATTTGGGATCTATTTAACAATAGCAATTTTGAGAGGTCTGAATGTATGAATTTTTGTAAATTCCATCTAAGGAAACACATTTGTTGCTCAGATAGTTCTGTACTTCCTACTCAATAAGGAGCATTGGATACTTGTTAATTGCAGTTTTAAATTATGGGTTGAGATCATACCCTTCATGGCCAAGCCCCGTGTCTTCTTCAGGCTGAGCCAGATTATCTTATGCTCTCTTGCCTGGCCCTTGCCAGTAACTGACTGGAAATCGGTGAATCTAGGCGGAAGTCATAGGCTCAGAGTCTCCAGGCTCTGCTTCTTGTGGAAAGATGCCTCTTGGGGCTCCTCACCTGCACTCGCAGATTAGTGTTGCCCGCCCTGCCTGAGGACCCAGCCCTGACCGGGCGTCTCCGCTGACTGGGTGTCTGAGCTGACTGGGTGTCTGCGCTGGCCTTGGAATAGGCCTGACCGTCTGGGAGGTGAGGAGGGGTCTTTTGCTCTTGTCTTAGAAGAAGATGCCCTAAGGAGCAGTGCCATTAAACATTTTTCATAAAAACTCCCCTGGGGTGCCACTCTCACTGCACTGTGCTTCAAATTTAACTGATGTTTGTGGAAAATGCCATCATAGAGCACATTCACATCAACATCTCTTCCGTGATAAGTTTATCTAAAAGTGAAATTGTGGTTCTATTTTCTTTTCTATCAACCAATTTCAACTAAAAGTTGACACTTATTTTGCAGACATGTAGAAATAAATTGATACTTATTATCTAGTGTCACTGCACCAATATTTCATATTTAGCTTTCCGTGCTTAATGAAGACAATCAAATTTGTTTTACTATAAGTATTTCCATACTTGTCCTCATTAACAACACTTGGAAGATTTACAATGAAACTTACGTTTTTAAAAAAATAAACCTTGTACCTCACAATTAAAATAAGACTCATAAGTTACAAAATAAATATTTTATAGACTGTTATTACAAACAGGTCCCTAATTTTCCATCAAGAGACATAATTTTCAAGATGTGCACTGTGTAGCATTCAAGATTCTTTCTCAAAAGCAGCATCAAAACAAGCCAGCAATTTAGTTGTCTTTCAAAAAGTGCCACCACCCAGTGTCCTGAGACTGCAGCAACTTCAGATGGAAAGATGCTGGCAGCTTTGCTTTCCTGGGGTGCTGCTAGGAAAACACATTTCTAAATGTTTGGACACGCATTTCAGGAGAGAAGCCTAGTCAGACAGCAGCTCCCACTTTTCCATTGCCGCTGCAGGGCATGGCAGGGGCTGAAGGGGCCCCTTCTCCATCCACAGAGCCTGTGGGCACAGGCAGCTGAAGCAGTGACACTGCTCGTGTTTAAATTTACCTTGTAAAAATGTGTTTAGTACAGGGTCTCACTACGTAGATCGGACTCGTAGTGATCCTCCTGTTTTCAGCCTACCAAGTGCTGGGATTACAGGCATGCACCAGCACGCCCAGTCCCAATCCCCGGCTCAGCACGCCCTGGGCAGGGGCGGGGGCAAGGCAAGCACGGCACGCTGGGGGTCGAACCTGCGTCCCTGTGCTCTGCCTAAGCAGGCGCTTTGGTCCGCTGAGCTCTCTGGCCGGCCCGAGAAGTTCCTCGGGGAGCAGCGGTGAAGGCTGCGAGCGGCCCCAGCAGAGTTTGGCCGCCCGCCTGGCCTGCTGGACCCGGTGGCCTCACGCCCATCCGCGGTCTTCCTGGGCCGGCAGCAGGGTCTGGGGACGTGGCGCTCAGAAAGCGAAGCCCGCGCGGACGCAGGCGTGTGCGCCACGTGCCACCGGGAACGCAGGCGCGTGCGGAGCCAGGCCGGCACTCTTGGGGCGCGGTGGGGCGCCCTCTGCGCCAGGCCGGGGCAGTGCACCTTCCGCTGCCTGCTGCTGTGGACCTCTCGGGAGCCTTTGCTCCACCGAGCGGCTGCCCAGAGCGTACTCGTGGTTTGTGAACTATTTAGGGTCATTTTTTTGTTCTTCATTGGTTGGTGCTACAGAATGTAATACGAGATGTGATAAGAAGAACCAAAGATTAAAAAAAAATAGATTTCTTCTGAAAGCTTTTAGGAAAAAGGAAAATTTGGATCATGGATTGCCGAGTTTGGTTTCTCTGACAATGATTTTTATGTACACATTGGTTATTTATATCTTATAGTTACGATCAAACTATTAATCTTGAGAAAAGGAGCTGCTTTTTAGAAGACAATACTTCTTTAGTACATACAATTGACAGCTTAACTTTAGTCAAAATTTGTCTCATAAATAACTATGAACTAAGATCAAAATTCATGTTTGGTACTTTAAAATATAAGATCTTTAAAATGAAACAAATTAGACAGGTGTTAGGCTTTCACATTACAATTTACTTTATTTTTTTATTATTCTTTTTGAATGTATTTGGTTGTTGCAGGGTCTCACTACACAGCTCACATTCCTCATGATCCCCTTGCTTTCAGCCTCCCAATTCCTGGAATTACAGGCATGGGCCACTACGCCCAGACTCTGTGGCTTGCTCAGCTGGCTGTTCGGTGAGGCTCCTGCGGTGCAGGAGTTGAACCCTGGTCCCTGCATTTCCCTAAACGCCCTAAGCTGGAGCTTTAGTCCCTGAGCTATCTCACTAGCTCATACCATTTACTTTAATAGTGAGGTATCTCATGCAATTCCCTGCAAATGTGCGTTGATGTCAGTACTTTTGGAAATGCAGGCAGCCAAAGGAGATGCGGCATCCCCAGTGCATACCTGGGCAAGGACCGCTAAGAACTTCGAGGCGGGTTGTACATACTGAAGTGTGAAGTGCTAGCATCAGGAGGGGAGTGCACGGGCAAGTGCTGAAGCACACATTCAGCTTCCTTGGTGAACAGTGGATCCCAGCAAAGGGGCTCGGTTCTGGATTCTACTGAACAGAAGCGGCAGGAAGAACAGAACACATAGAGGCCTGCCTGCCCGTCCGGAGGAGCTGGTCTCCAGAAGGTGCCAGTGGTCAGCGTGCCACAGCCTCAGGGTAGGCACAAGTGAGCTCATCTGTGCCGCCCTGGCTCTCCTGGCATCCATGAAGGCCTTGGGGGTCAGAAGCCTGGCTTCACCTTGAGTCTGCTTTGGAACTGTTTCTCCCGTGTTGAAGACTCTCCTGGTGCTTGCTTTGCTTATTATCTGATGATGAGAAAGCCTTGCAACCTGAAGATTAATGGATCACTCACAACCATTTCAAATTACTTCACATTCTATTATATTTAAGACTACATACATGGCCTAAGTAATTTATGACTTAATGATTACTTAAGTGAAATCTCAAATCTTATGAATGGCTGTATATAAATTTGTCTATGTAATCAGTTCCTGAGTATACAGATAAACTTTAGTCGTAGCCATTCTTTTTTAATTTTAATTTTATTTTATTTTAGGGAAGGGTCTACAAGGTGTTCAAGGTCTCACTACTAAAACAAACTCATAGTGATCCACCTGTTTACAAGCCTCCCAACAGCCTGAATTAGAGGCACGCACCACCATGCCCAGTCTCTATGCTGCCTTAGTGTGCCCTGGGGGACCGAACCCCCAGCCCCTGCACCTGCTGGCAGGTGCTTTAGTCTGCTGAGCTATTTGGCTGGCCCAGTTGTAGCTGTTCTTAATGTATCATTATTTTATGAGAATTAGGTGAGAATCATGGAAGAAGACTGGATTCATTATGCTGCAATATTGAAAGCAGAAGTGTAGTCCTTGGGGGGAACTTTTGCCTCTCCACTTGATCATAGTGCCATTATGTAACAGTGGAATAAGGAAAGAAAGAAAGAAAGAAAGAAAGAAAGAAAGAAAGAAAGAAAGAAAGAAAGAAAGAAAGAAATATACACTATTATAAATATCAATTCTGATTGTATATTCTATCACATTTCAATTGTCTGTCTGTGTAAAAAGGGGAGGGATATATTAAAATTAAGCAAATCAAGGAGTCCTAAAGTTATTTCTGAATAATAAAATAGTTCTAATATACCAAGAGTTGGTTAGAGAAATTTTTTAGAAAAACACATTTTTACTTGTGAAGATTATGGAAAACTATAATGTGTTATCTGCAGCACCATATTTTTGCAAATGTTTAAACACTGAAGGTTGAAACTACCAATTTAATTTTTAATGAATTAGCTGCCATCAAGATAAAAAGGAACAGTTTAAATAAAATTTAATTCAAATAATGACTTGATATTTAACTTCTTAAGTACAAACTTTCTGTTACAGGAATAATTTCATAAAAATCTTCAGTTTATGATTTTATTTCTCTCATGAGGCTTTCTTTTTCAGAGCCCATAGAAAGAAACGCTAGGGCCAGGGATATAGCTCAGCAGCCTAAGAGCCTGCCTGGCATCTGCAAGGTACGTCGAGCCCCAGCACTGAAAAAAAAAAAAAAAAAGAAAAGTTAATTTTTCCTGCTTGAATATGATGGTGCACTTTTAGATCTCATGAAAGATCAATGGAAACATAGTGTTTTTAATTATTTTATTTTGTTAGTAGATATTTGTAATTCGTGCAAGCTGCAACTGCCTTGGGGAGTGGGGACCTGAGGGTCACAGCTGGTCTCCTTAGTCCCGTTCTGTCCCCTCCCCCCAGTCATCCACTCTTTAAGAAAGAAATGTGTTCATATGAGATCTACAGAACGTCTTCTGCGGTCACTGAGCTGCTTCAAATTTCAGTTCCAGTCAAATTTGTTTTGATTCCATGATAATCAATCATTTATATCTACATGTATCTGTGTATATATGTCAACGTTTTGTAAACTATGAAGAGAAAACTCTCAGAGGCCCCACAAAGATCCCTAGTCCTGAACACTGGTGCGGAAAAGAAGACCAGAGATTTTGACGTTACTCTATTAAATCTTCAATTAGTGGAATTTTTGTTCCTTTCATGTGACAATATTTCAAGTATCATTTTCTGCATTTCTGGCTGTCCGCACACAGTCTGTCTTGAGTATGACATCCAAATAAATAGGTGGACTTCACCCTCCAAAGCTCTGAAATGACCTATCTTCCTCTTTTCTTCTAAGTCAGACCCCGCATCCTTTCCATTATTGTCTCAGCCAGTTTTATATATTAGTCATTTAAAAAATCGCCAGTATAAACTTAAGGGCTGATTTCACATTTAAAATGTCTGCAGACCCTGGGGGTGTGCTACCCAAGGATATCCCAGGAATGACACAAGGTTGCAGGCCAGGAGGTACCTCTCCCAGCACCATCAGAAAGCTTAAATTAGCCAAAGTCCAGGGGCTGACAGGAGACCTTGCACACATGCACCTGGAGCCCCAAGGGAGATGGCAGAGCAGAGGAGATGGAAAGGAGTACTGAGTCACAAATATGTTGGAAAATTAAAGGCTAAAACTTCCCTATGCTTGACAAAAACCGGTTTTCAGAGAAAATCAGTTCACCAAACAAAAGTGGCGTGAGCAGCCTTGTCATTGCTGGCCTATTAACAATTTAGTATGGAGAAAACAAACCGCAATCATTCAGAAGTCTGGGGAGAGGAGCAGGTTACAGTCTATACACGAAGATAAGATTATCAGCTCTCTTAAAAATAATGGACACACTGACGAATAAAGACACACGTAAAGTGCTAAAAGAGAAATAACTTGTTAAGTTAAAGGGATTTGTTTTAATTGACATAAATGCCTATGCATTAGGAGGCACTGTTTACTCCCCTGATGCCTGTGCTAGATGTGCAGTACAGCGTGTGAGTCACGGCGAACACTTCTAGCCCCTCAGACAATTATCATTTAATGTTTTTATGATGAAGCATTTGAAATTCCTTCTGCAGTTTTTGGGAGTGCGCCACACGTCATTGCAGCCTATATTTACCCTGCCACACTACAGAGCACCAGACAGTGTTTCTCCTCTCAAAATGCTGCTGCCGATGAACACAGCAAGTATACTCTGGGTTCTTTTGTACAAGGAATTGGAAGCAGAGCATCCAAGTGGCAAAGAAGCTGCTGCATTTCCTGAGGGTCATGGGAAACTGCTCAGGGCGAATCTGTGCCAATGAGCCCTAGGAACAAACAGGAAGGCTCGCGAGGGCTCTGCTCCCAGATCTGTGCACACCGCGGCGGCCCTGGTGGACAGGCTTCTGGGCTGGGGCTGTGGGCCTCCGCCAAGCTGCCCACCCTCGCCCCGCTGTCCACCTCCGACCCACTGCCTACCTCCACCACACTGCCCACCACCGCCCTGATGTCTGCTTCGGCCCAGGTGCCCACCTCTGCCCAGCTGCCCACCTCTGCCCAGCTGTCCGCCTCTGCCCAGCTGCCTGCCTACATTTCTGGGTGTGCTGGACAGGACTGATGGTGGGCACCAGCCGAGTTGTCTGGGGGCTCGTCCCAGGTGCTCTCCGACCTCATTACACATGTGCCATACGGTAGGCATTGTGAAGCCTCAATAAGGCTGCGGTAGGTTGAACGTTAGGGATGCTCAAGCTAGGATATCCCAGGAGCATGCGCTTTCTCCAGAGTATCAGGGATCTCCTAAATTGGTGTTCTGTGCTTTTCTTCTTGCAGTGCAAGGAGAAGTAGCCATAGGGTTCCATATAAGATGAGCCAGGTGGGTTGGGGCACCTGCAATCCCAGCACTTGGGAGGGAAGACAGGAGGGCTCCTGTGAGTTCAGGGACGGCCTGGATTCGGTAGCAAAACCCTGTGTGAAAAACAAAGAAAGAAACAAATTGAATGTGTAGAAGGAAGTGGCTGCTCAGATCTCTTGTTTGTAAGGTACTAGAAGGATAACCTAGCATCTGTTGCTCCATCTGTCACCCTCCCTCTCCTGCTCCAAGTCTAGGGAGCAGGCCGACCCAGACTGGCCTCACCTGACCTCCAGCAATGACGTCCTACCCCCAAGTAGTTGAGAGTCACTGTTTATTGACCCTACAGATGAAATGGCTCATGATATTTCTAGAGTGCTTTCCAAAAATAAGGATAATTTTCTAATTGTCCTAATATATAAAGTCTTAGAAAATTGTCACTAACAAATTTGAACCACAGCATTAAAAAAGTAAGCCTATGTTGAAATATGGATATACAGCTAGAAATAAAGCTCAGAGACATAGTAAGAAGGGAAACACAAAGCGTCCTCGTTTTCACTTTGTGATTTATTCTAAAGATAATGAGCTCTAGAAGGCAGGAATAGCACCGCTTTACACGATGCCACTATACACGAGGAGGGAACGGCATCCCAGCAACTGCGAGGGGCATGGGAGCGACTTGGTCGGCCTCACCTCTGTGTGCTTACTCTGTGAAGAGAAAACACGCACAAGGGCATGCGCTGCCCCGTCTGCTGGCCGCGGAGAGGCGGCAGGCCGTGGGAGGGCCAGGCACACGCCCTGGGCTCGCGTGCTGAGCCGCAGGGCCCGTGGGGCGGGCCAGAACGCTTCCCGCACGCAGCGCGGCGGACGGGCTGCATGTGCCGCAGCAAGCCGCCTGCTCCCCGAGAGCTCTGAGAAGTTCGCTGTCCCTGGAGTAGAGCAGCAAGCACAAGCAGGTAAAAACATGCTTTGACAAGCCCAGAAAAAAAAAAAAAAAAAAAAAAAAAAAAAAAAAAAAAAAAGCATCACTAGCAGCCCACAGCGAGAAAGGAAGGAACAATAGAACTCAAAAAATTTAATAGAAAGCCAGTGGTGACGACAGTAGGAATGAGGTGTGCACCGGAAAGGAAAAAAGATTTCCACATATTTACACAGAAGAGTAGTGCACCACGATCCATGTGATAGCGAGTGTTAGAAAACATAGAAATAGACGTACAGCCATAAGAAGGAATTGGAGCATCAGTTCCTCAGGGATCTGCAGAATATATGGACAAGAAATTGATAAAAGATTTAATAGCACAATCATCCTGGTTACCCTAAAGACACGTATAGATCCTTGCACACCACAGAGTCCACATTCTTTTCAACTGGATTTTATAAAAAAATCTGAGACAGCAAAAATGTACTGTAATCTATAATTTTAGAAATCATGGTATTGTCTGGGAGATCAATTGCAAAGATCTATATGTTGTCTAGTAATATATATTTTATATATTGACTTTATAATATGCAAATTATAAATGAGTGGATTTGACTTGAAAAGTGGAAATCGCTACTGAATCAGAAAGCTACACCTCCAGCAACTTTCTCAAGACAGCGGGTAATAAAATCTGCAATGTGCACAGGACATACCACTGCGAGCTGCTGCTCAACTTCGCTGAATTTATGCCATGTATGCATTTAACTTACAGGGTAAATAAAATTGACAGATTGCTGGGTTGAAGTTTGCTTTTAAAGTTCAGTTTCTCTCTTCCCAGAGACTGCAGAAAAATAACACTCAGAGGAGGAGAGCCACTGCTCTGCAGCAGAGGTCCTCAGTCCGTACGCTGATCTTCTGGTCCCTTGGCCTACTCTCTTGGCAACTCTGGTGCCACCTGAAGCTCAGCTGTGTCACTTACCAGGAAAACTGTGCAACCAAAATATTCATGTTATACTCTGGTTTCTCTTCAGATTGCATAAATCTTTTGCCTTTTACAAAATATTCATGTTTCCCGAAACATCTAACCTTGCAAAACTATGCTTTTCATTCTAAGAAGTTATTTCACACAGTGGCCCAGCCTCTGACCTCAGCACTCTGGCAAGCACAGCAGAGAGATTGAGAGTTCCAGCCCAGTCTGGGCATTCCGTGCTTTACCAACTGCCTGACTCACAATCATATAAAAACAGAAAACAGTGCCTGGGAACATAGCTCGTGCGAGTCACGCTCTGTCCTCGGCATCACTGAAACAAAGCGACAACCACGCCACCACTGACAATGACTGACAGTGGTCTGGGTTATACTTGAAGGTGGTCTCTGTAGTTCATCAGTGAAACTACACCAGACCCCACACTGCCAATGTGCTCCGTGTGGGTTCACTGCATGAGGTTGCTGGTCACAGCATGGCAAGATGGTCAGAACGGAACAGAAGCTGCAGCAAGTGACCATATTTGCACAGCATTCAGTAGAGAAGATAGTGTCCTTCTCGGCAGATCACAGGTTTTACCATTTCAGTAAGCATATTTGTTGGGCTTCATCATAGGGTTTTGTGACAGGTACAGCTATCAGACTAAATTATAAAAGCTGGCCATAAGGCATAGCACATGCACTGTGCATTAGTCAGTTTAGTTTTTAACAAGTGCAAGCCATGTGGGGCGGGTCCTTGAAACAAGCCCTCAGGGCTGGGTCAGTGTGGACTCCCAAAGGCAGGAGGACCCCACCGTCAGCCCTCGTAGAATACACTCGAGAAAGGAAATGCATCACTGTATTTAGAAAAGCTGATCAGAGTTAATTTAGACAATTAAAATACATAAGAAACGCCTTCTGTGATCAATTGCAACAATATTTCAAATGCATTTTATTTATCTAATGAAGTATTTAACCTGTTTACTCATTTATCAAAGTATTTTAATCTGTATATAATCCTAAAGTATTTTTTGCCATTAAAATCTTAAATTTATTACAAGCAGAACATGTCTTTGTTTCACACCTGGTTTATATTCAGACTGTGTTAATACTCAGTTTTGATGTTAAGGACATTTTTACTTTCCTTTGTTCATTTCTATGAACTTTATGTCTACAAAATCAGGGTGGTTAATAACACCATTAGAATTTGTACACCTTTTCTTATTTGTCTTAACTACTACATCAAGCAGTCAAATGTATTAACACAAGGAAATAGATGGAAGAACTTTCCAGGTTTACAAAACAACTGAGTGCCTGGTTATGTGTGAGAAGTAAAAGCCTTTGTATTATGACTTTCAGAGCATTCACACCTTCCCTTTAAGTGGGTGGCTGATTTGGGTCTTCTTTGCCCCGAAGGTACTTACCCTGATTTCTAGAAATAGTAAATGAGGCCTCTTCTGGAATAAAAAGCCAGAATCAAATAAGGCCTTTGTGGGGGGATTAAATTACAGAGATTGGCATGGAGAGCTAAGGTGGGCCATCCCCAGGGAAGAAGCCCACTCTCTCTCCTCCTCTACATGTGGAGGAAGCCCCAGGCCTGGGGTGGGGAGTGAGGCTTCATGCTATGGCCCATAAGGGGGCTCTGGAGACCTGGGTTTCAGTCTAGCCAAATTCATTTCAGACTTCCAGCACCAGAACTATGCCGGGCGTGGTGGCGCATGCCTGTAATCCTATCACTCGGGAGGCTGAGGCAGGAGGATTGTTGTGAGTTCAAGACCAGCCTGAGCTACAAAGTGAGCTTAAAGCCAGCCTGAACTGCATAGCAAGACCCTGTCTCAAAAAGACAAAAAAAAAAAAAAAAAAAAGAACTATGAGATAAGATGTTTGTGTCCTTTCAGCACACTGAGTTTGTGGTATTTTGTTAGAGCAGTCATCAGAAACTGACACAGATTTCTGCCCTCCTTTGCTGACCCTTCAGGAAAGTCCAGGCTCAAGACCAGAGGCTGGGTGAGCCTGAGTCCCTATAGACTAGAAATCCCAAGTCTGGAACTGTGCCATGAATCTTAGGACTGGTTACTGCTGCAAAGCTATAGATCCTGGAGATAACCCCAGGTTTAAAATCACAGAAAACTAGTTCTCTCTCTCTCTCTCTCTCTCTCTCTCTGTCCTTTCTCTTTCTCTGTCCTTTCTCTCTCTCTGTCCTTTCTCTCTCT
>PVKA01021870.1:0-37958 GCA_004027165.1 Ctenomys sociabilis
GGGAAGAGGAGGAAGGGGAGGAGGAGGAAGAGGAGGAAGAGTGGGAGGAGGAGAAGGAGGAAGAGGAGAAGGAGGAAGAGGAAGAGGAAGAGGAGGAGGAGTTGTTGTTTATCCTCAGAGGGTAAACTGGACCGGATGAACTGCCCAGATACAGCCTCAATTCGTCAGGTTTTTTTGAGAATTTGGTAAATTCTGCACACTTTGTTAAGGAAATTGCTTAAGCTCTTGATAACAAAGCCACACACCAAGCCTGAAAGGATTTCTAAAAATCCTCCAAGGAATATATCCTTGATATATTCCCAATTAAATGTTACATCAAAAGTTCTCAGAAAATATCTATTTTGGAGACCTGGAATTTCTAACTATCTGGCTTTGTTGATTTTAATCTAATCTGCCAGTGAAAGCTGAGAGTAATTTTCCAACTCTACTAGCCACATGTGGACGATTCATTTGTTAGATCACCCGAACTCCCAGCTGCCCTCGTCTCTGCGGTGACCCTGCTCCTGGACAATGTTAACTGCCTATGGCCAATTTTAGCATCCAGTGAAATAAAATCAGGTAGCAGTGTTGGCTGTCTTGAACACATTTCTCTAAGACAATGTGAGTTTTGGATTACACAATTTGGGGGGCAGTTAGCACTACAACCTCACTTCATTAATATGAATATCAGTGGTATTTCCAACCTCTTAAACCAAAGGGTGCATAAGGAGCTGAGAGTGTGTTTCTGTAACAGAGCTCTCGACTAACACACCCAAATCCCTGAGCTCCACCCCCAGTACTGGTGAAAGAAAGTACAATGAGTCCTCACAATCAGACTATTTTCAACTAAGTTGTTATTTTCCTGTTTCCCTGGGAGGACATTTTCACTGAGACTGCAAAGAGTAGCAGGAGGGTCGCAGCAGGAATCGAGGCAGCAGCACTCTGCTGCTCTCAAGGGTGTCACGGCCATGTGACCTCTGTGAGCGAGGTTTTCTTCTCAGGCCAGTTTCAATCCACAGGGTCTTGATGAAGTTTTATGATGTATTAATTCTATGTTAATACTTCTGCATCAGTACACATAAAGCATTTGGCCACCTTTTAATTATCACTGTTACCCTAAAACAAACATCACTTTCTTCATGGAAAACCATTTTTATTTGAAAGAACTACAAGAGTTACAGACTTAGCAGACACAGTACATCCTTGAAAATGAATGAAGGGAGGACTGTGGAGGTAGATCAGAGGCACAAATGCCAGCCTGGCAAACATGAGGTCTTGAGTTCAATTCCTAGTTAAAAAAAGAACAGAAGAGAGACTATCACTTCAGTGAAACTGACAGTACTTATTGCCAATGATAAATTCAAGCTTTCAAATGAAAAATAGGGTTTCCACCATCATCCTGACAGCTTCCTAATACTTAAAGGGTTTTCCCTATGAGATTGATGCTAATATCAACAATTTTTTTTTTTTTTTGTGGAACCTGGGATTGAACTCAGGCTCTTGAGCTTGCCAGGGAAGCGCTTATTCTACTGAGCCATCTCCCCGGCCCCAACAATTATAATTTTTTAACAATTAAGATTTTTGATGCTGTATCATGAAATGTGTCAACAGTGAGAAGACCTTCAGAACTCTGAGTGTTTCCCAAACAACCCAAAAATGAGGTTACACAGGCACATAAAAGAGCCATTCAACATGCAAGCCAGGCCAATGGTCCCAGACAGGACTTTGGGCTATACTCAACTACCATTTAAGAAATGGCCATTTATAAACTGTCAACATCAAAGAATATTATCTGAAAAGGCCACTAAAACACCTTTTCTCCAGCTCCATTCTGCACTAGACCCAGAATTCCACTGAAATGAATGCCAACAGCCTAGAAGAGCACTGTGAACCCAACCAGATTTTAAGTCAGATACAAGAGATGTAAAATACTGCCTCTCTTCTAACAAAATTTAATTTGGGAAAAAAAAATCCTTTTTCATGAAATTATGCAGGTTACGTTAACATATAAAGAACTATTCTTTTGAATTAGTATGCTTCAAATTTCCTATCTTTAAAATTCCTAATATGTAAGTATTGGTGAATTAAAGCCCATATAAACAGAAATTCTTTGAAGTCTCCAATAATTTCTTACTATATAAAATAACCTAATATCTCAAAGTTTGAAACCACTACCTTAATTGGTAAGTCAAAAATAGCAGCTCCAATGATTTAATACATCCAAGTAAAAGTTATTCCTAACAAGCCCGGCTTTTTAAAGCACCTGCTTCAGGGCTAGAGGAAGAGCTTGGGGCAGGACACACCTGCCCAATATGAGTAAGGCCCTGGATTCAGTCCCAGGCACCGACACTCACGCATGCGCACACACAGAACATTTTTTGACACAGTAACTACATGCTTTGCTCATCCTAGTCATCTTGCAGGCGTACATTTGTACGAGAAAGCCATCTGATCACTTCTTGTCCTGTTCCTCCTCCGTCACCATGCACAGCACAGTACTGAAGACCTTTGAGATGCCGCTAGGGATTAAGCAACTAACTCTGTGGCGGTAGGCATTATGTTCCAAGGCATGTGTGCATCCACCTCCTTATGTATTCGATCAATAAAATCAATTAACCATCTATCACATGCCAGGTACCATGTGGGATCTCAGGCTCAAAATGTTGCTCTACCTCATTACTTCTTATCAGGGCTTCAATGCATTTATAAATACTCTTAAATTTTTGTTCAATTCCAAATTTTCTTTACCCTAAATATGAAGACAACTGTCTAATCCCTTTTTCCCACCCACAATTTTTCAGATAAAGACACAATTCCAAAGTGTGACACAGAGAGGCAGAAGGACTGCAGTGCCCTCAGCCGCCACCCTGACACTCACGGTCTACGCTTCTCTAATGATGAAAGGTGGTTCCCCACCCCGATCTGGGAAAGCCAGGCTCCCATTAGGAGGGAATGTGGAACCAACTCACCAGGCTGCCAAGAAGTGAAAACTGCCTTTCTTGGTAGAATGACCTGAGCCTACACAGATTTCCTTAGAAAGCTAATTAGGCAAGTGATGGCACATACAAACACTGCTCTGCAAATCATTAAAGCAAGATTCCAGAGGAAACTGAAACATAATTGCCCGTTAGTTACACAGGCTGAACATAATGACTGCTTTAGAAACTCAACTTCCTAACAAGGGTTTTGGATTCCATCACTCCTTTGAAACATGCACAGGTACACACATGGACGTGCACAGAAACATGCAGACAGCAGCACCACACACAGTGAGAGCTGCCTGAAGGTCTTGGTGGGAGGTAAAAGTGCTCCACAGAGACCATCCCAAACCTGTGAATTGGGCCTAATAATTCTGTGACTTGCAGCTGCTATTTGCTAAGCAAGACAGGGTGTAACAGGATCTAAGAAAACGCAGCTATAGGGCCAGGGAGATGGCTCAATAGAATAAGTGCTTCCCTGGTAAGCACAAGGGCCTGAGTTCAATCCCCAGTCCCGCCAAAGAAAGAGAGACAGAGAGAGAGAGAGAGAAAATGCAGCTATAGGGTGTGCTATGGCATTTCATTTACAAAAGGGCTACAAGAGAAACTGGGGGCGGGTGGGATCTTCTGTATTTTTTGCCTCCAACATGCAGAGTCCTGCGCATCTTCCTCACACTGGACTACAGTCCCCGCCCTCACTGTCTCCTCAGTCATCCGCTCTCCTCCTAGTCAGGTGTCTGCATCACAGGCTATAGGAATTTTTAAATTGACCATATCTAACCATCTGCCCCCATTCCGCATGTACTTAGGTATTTTCAATGGTTTTCTGTGAAAATAAAATAAGCGAGGCAACTGTCCATATTGAAAGGAAGTTATACCAGTCTGCAATTAGTATCAAAGAATAATTCTGGAACAGCTAATGGGGAGAAAGGCATGACAGAAAAAGATAGACTAAGTACCAAGAATATCAGCAGCCCTGTGTATATTTCGTTACTTAGAAAATAAGGATTACAAGCCGGGCATGGTGGCGCATGCCTGTAATCCCAGCACTCGGAAGGCTGAGGCAGGAGGATTGTTGTGAGTTCGAGACCAGCCTGAGCTACAAAGTGAGCTTAAGGCCAGCCTGAACTGCATAGTGAGACCCTGTCTCAAAAAGACAAAAAAAAAAAGAAAAAAGAAAAGAAGGATTACATATCTAATACAAAGAACCAATGCTTTACACAGTAAAACAGTATTTTCCCACTCTCTCCTCCCTCAAACTTGGAAATTAAAGTAAAAAATTATTCACATTCCCAACACCCAAGAGTATCTATTTTCAATAACTTCAACACATCTGCACTTTATAAAAGTTCAATGTTTTCAAGAACTTATGCAGTGCAAAGTAGAAAGCCAAATGAAATACAAAGCAACAGAAATATCAACATACAGAAACAATATTTACACCAGGCAGACACTGTTGTAGGCATCTTGCTACAAATATGGATGGATGCATACACAGGCATGGGTAACAGTCCATGTGCTAGTCTCATTTTTAATATACCACATTAAGTTTTCTTGACTCAATCAAAATAAAATAAAGGAAATTTAAGAAGTCTTGGCGATGATTTAAGAAAGTCACTTGGCTTTCTACTTTGCACTGCATAAGTCTATATATCTATATATAGATATTTCAGTATATATATATATATATATATATATATATATATATATATAACTTAGGGGTTGAGCAATGGTCTGCACCGCACCCCAGAAGCTGCCATAAAACAGAGATGTGATTTTTTTAATGGTATTCTTCAGTCTTAGACAGAGCTGGTTGATTCTATTTTGAAAGATACAGACACCAAGATCCTAATCCCGCTTCTAATTTCTCTTCTCTGCTTTCAGACTTTTGCTCAGTTACACTATTTTTGAAGTTTCTTGGGCTCTAACTAACGCACTATGCGCTATCCCCACAGTGTCTGGAATTACTTTTGCTTGGAAGTAAGTAGGTTGGGACACTCACCCTGCTTCCTCCCCCAGCATCTCCACTCCTAAATGCCTTATCTCAACACTCTGTAAAGCAAGGATCACAGCTGATTCAATCACCGGTGCCTCCTTAGTGTCTGTGGACACGAAGTGCTGTGCAAATGGCTGGATTTACACCAGCCAAGTGTCAGAATAGTTTGTCACCTTTTCAATGGCTCACAGGACTTCTGTGGCCCATATGAGATAATCCAAAATCCTGAATTCAATAAAAAGATTGGTAAGAAAGTAACTTCAGGAGCTGGGGAAATAGCTCAGTGGAGTATGCACTTGCCTGGCAAGCACAAGGTCCTGAGTTCAATCCCCAGTACCACCAAAAAAAAAAAAGAAAGTAACTTCAATGGAACAATGGAAGTCTTCATCATAATTTTACAAGCTACCTTCCTGCTTGATATTGTTTCCTTCATAAATTGCAAAAACCTGCATGGTGGACTTTTAAAGATAAATATTTAGGGCAACATGTAATACAAAAATCATGTACATAAAAGAAAAGAAAACTAACATGATTCGGAGGTTAGCCAACTCAAGTTCAATTTCAAACTCTTAAACTGCCATCCCACTGTGCTAGACTGCTAAGGGCAAGGCCAAGCACACAGCCAATTACCTATGACTACCACTTATAACTCATCTCACCAAGACAATTCCTTACTTATGTCTACTCTTCAATAATTCAAAAGCATAGGACTGTTTATAGAATGTCTCTTACTCAGCAAACTTCTTTTAAGCTTAAGATATTCAAAATGGACAAGTATGCACTCTGTAAGATACTACTCTCCCTAGATTCAAATCCAGCAATTATGGAAACACATTTCAGAACAACGTGCCTCTAATTCTATACCCCTAAAAGGACACTTCATAGCAAACAAGAAGATATTACAAATTGTGACCAGCAAAAAAGAACACCTAGCATGGCCCCAGTAAGTTTCATTTAAGTTCCACCCTCCCTGCCACAAACACACACTAAAAAGTAAAGATACTATAAGAGCCACACAAGTGATTTTTCAGATATATAATGACCTACCCTTACTGCCTGCGAGTATAATGGACACAAGGACTCCACAGCCCTGCACGCCTCTGATTCTACAGCATTCTGTTCCCTTCATGCTTCCCCACTCACACCTCGCTCCCTTTAACAAAAACTCATTGTCAAGTTCCTTCTATGCCCTGCAAGATTTCAAGGGGCTCTATCTTCTCAGCTGCCAAATAATTTTAGACAAATTGTTGCTTCTGACCTGATAGTTTGCCACATCAATGATGAATATAAACAACTTCTAAATAAAGAATCTCTGAGATATCCAAATACACATAAGCCTTTCTGGCTTAGACCACAAACAATGCCCAGTTATGACATTTTTGCTGCACTCTCCACAGAGCATTAATGCTCTATTTTTTCTCTATTTTTCCCCCAAATGTAGTTTATGTTAGCTCATCTTAAAGAAACTAAGCAGACATAGTCACATATATGCCAAATTAATCTTTTAAGAAAACAATACTGCTTGCACAGCAAAATCACCAAGTCCGTGCCAACCTCTTCTGCTATGAGAGGTCCCTCCCCAGTTAAAACCCAAACTGAACTGGACCCACGTTATGATAAACTTTAGAAAAGGAAATGCCAGTTCTGATACCAGCCTTCTCCAGCCCCTAGGACCATTTCACCCAGCCAAACCTTGTGTCCCTGAGACCTTGGTAATTATTTTCCATTACTGAGATTATCTGTAAGCAGAAATCCAGTGTATTTGAGCAACTGATTGAAACAAACATTTTATGTGTGTAGCTTGTTTGTAAGGTTTAAATGTCTTTTATTTTTCTCCAGAAGAGCTTAATGCAATACAGAAATGAGATAAAGGCAGGTTTAACACAGAACTAATCCACATCATTTTTACTCAAAAATGATACTTTCTATTAAGCTTGGAATTAATAAAATGCAAGTCAAATGGTAAGGCTTACACTTTCCAGCTCATGTATTAAAAGTTATAACTTAAGACTTTCACTTTCAGCTCTGTTATATAATTCTATAAAAAGGACTTGAAAATCTGATTAAGCTTGCATTCATATAATTGGCAGATTTCAAGGTGGGCTCCTAATACCTATTTATGTATTTATTTATTACCATTTTCATAGAACATTTTGGTCTTTGTTAGTGGCCTTCAGAGCCCAGCAGCCACTCTGCTCAGCAGCTAGAAGCAATCAGATAGGGTTTAGGGTTAATGTAGCAAAAGGAAAACAGCTTCTATTTAAAGGTCTTTGGGGAAGAGGAAAGGAAGCCTAGGAAAAGTAACAGATTCTGGAGTTTACAGCTCTCTAAATGCACTCTAGAACAGCTGTTATATTTCTTGCTTTTTAAGTTTCCCTCAAGTAGTAGTGACAAAACAGTATTAAGCTGAAATGAACATGAGGACAGCAACTTGACTTGCTTTATAGGAATTTTTTTTTAACAGTTCTAGGAACACTGTAGAAATTATTTTTAAAAAAACAAGCATAAACTAAAATTAAACTTAAGTTAGCTTCAAAGTGGTTCACAAAGGCTTGAGTTAATGAGTATAATCTTATTATTGCAAATGGAAGCTAAAGAAGTTTGGGATTTTGTAAAACAATGCATCCTGCTTTTGAGCCATTCTGACTCAGAAGGCCTACTTTCAAAAAATTAAATTCTAGCACAAATAAACAGCCACAGTGCTGACTCCCTACCACAATGATGTAAGCAGTAGATGCTGGAAACTTTGAAATACTCTGGAAGGTTAGAACCCAGCCCTGACAGAAAAGATGGTCAGCACGAAGACTGGCCATGCCCTCAGATGCAGTAACAGAGCCAGTCTAAGACCTGCCAACATGTTCCTTCACTGCAAAAGGGCTATCAGATTCAAAGCTACCACCCAGTCTTCACCCTATCTCATTCCTAAACACATACCCAAATGGTCTCCACTAAATAAATGTCCATTGGTTTCCAGCAGGTTAGGTAAAGCCTGACTCAGTACTACAATGAGGGTTACATGGAGAAAAATACAAATAGAAACGGTGAAAGGAAAGAACCAAGGCCCACTGATCACTAGCACTATACATTCCTATCATTTCTTCTATTACCCTGAGATCAGGAAGTACACTTCCAAGTGGAGAAACACCACAGCCTATTGAATTGTTTCTATCTACAAAAATTACTTACCATAAATAGTTGTCAGTGTCCCTGAAAAAATAGCTGTATTAAACTTCTGCCAGGAAGAGGCAATTAAAATTGCAGAAACATCTTATTTGTAGCTCATAGTCCTATCCTACAAAATGTACTCTTTTCCCTCCTCTTCCCTCTGCAGCCTCCTCAAACACTATCAAAACACAGATACAGCTGCAGAATCTTGGTTCGTGTGGATTTTAAAATTCAGTCTATAAGACAGCTTTGAACAACTCAAAATAAAAAAAAACTTATATGCTTAAAATTAGTGGGGAAATAATATGCCCTTTGAATACCAAATTTGCTTTATTGAACAGCTGCATAATAAAAACAGTCCTGGAAGTCAGAAGAGCTAACACAATGACAACACGCAGCCCCCACAGCCACTGCCAGTACTGGTCTCGTTCATCACTTCTCAACAATGAATACATAGTCCAGCAGCATTAGGTGCTTATGCTAACATTCACAATATGTTCCACGGCCAAAGTGTTTTTTCTTTCTTCATCATAAGTCAAAGCAGGCAGTTCTGAAAACTGGACTGAAGTTTTGCTTCTAGAGCCAGGCAGAAATGAAGAGTGACAAGCTTGGTCCATGTCTAAAGGAAACCAATGTTCAAGGACTGCCAGTGAGACACAAGTCTTCAGAATAACATGAAGTCCAAACACTCCCTGAACAGAGAGCGAGGTGAAGTGTCAGGCCAGGTTACAAAGGGTACTCAAGGGCTAGAAGATAGCTCAGCCGTCTAAGCACCTGCCTGGCAAAAGCAAAGACCTGAGTTCGATCCCAGGTATGGCATTCTGTGTTGGCCCCAGAACCCTGGGCGTGCTGTGCAGGCCTTGAAACAGGGCATGGTGGTGCATACCAGTAACCCCAGAGCATGGGAGGCTAAAAACAGGGTCACTACAAGTCAGATCCATGTGATTGAGACTCTGTAGACCCTGTAGACCCTGCACTAAACAGATAAAATAAATAAATAAAAGAATTCCATTGATTCAAGCTCTTTCAAACCAAGGCAAAGACCAATGCCAACTTTTATGGATTTCCCCTTAAAACAAAACAAAAAGAGATGTTATTCAAGCTCCATTAATCCAGATACCTTACTCCAGAAAATCCCACTACTCAGGTAAGACTACTTCATCCTTGAACTGTTCATCATAAAACACTTTGTAATCCTTTTTTTTTTTTGTGGAAGCAGGTATTGAACTCAGGCCCTTGTGTTTGCCGGGTAAGTGCTTATTCCACTGAGCCATCTCCCCAGCCCCCATAAAACACTTTGATATTTCATACTATCCCAGAAATATAGGGTGAGGGCTGAGTACTTTTAGGAACATAAAAGTGCTTAACCATCTAGAGAAATACATTTCCAATTTTTTCAAAAAGTACTTTCATTTGGTATGGTTGGCTAGGCTTTACAGGACAGAAATCTAACACATGTTTAATTTGCAAGGTACACTTCATTAATGTAGCCCACCTCCACGCTGTTTCTTCTGAGAGAGCCATGCCCTGCATAGCATCAGGGACAGAAATCACTAGATCTAGACAGTCCTAAGCCCAAAAGATTAAACCTTCTATAAAAGAATAATCTTAAACCACAAACAAATCTCTTAAAGGTACCAGGAACCTATTATAGAACTCACAAAAAGTGGAAAACTGGTCCTAGCTTGAATAATGATCAACGGTCTTTAGACACTAGTATCTCCCTCCCTATGATTTTCCCTCACCTCCCCAGAACCCACAGCAGCAGTGGTCTGCAAGTGACAAATGAGATGTCAGGGCCACCAGTACAGTACAGCAATAAGAGCACTTGCCTAGCATGCACACAGTGTGGTTTCAATCCACAGAACAGAAAACTGGGCAACAGCAAAATGAGCAGAATCTTTTCCAAAATGTATGACACTTAGATGTCCTGCTACAGGTGAGGCCAAGCTTGCTTTCTTCTGTCTTGCTATCTTGTGAACAAAAGACAACTGACTTGCTACCATAAGATTCAAAAGTAAAAGAGTGGCCAAGCCTTCAACAGCAAAAGGGAAAAATAAACTATAAAAATGAATTCTGGAACAAGATAGAAATCACAGTTTGTATTAAGACCATTACCATTAAGGACAGGCAACAATTACAATTTCGTGTTAATAGAAACAAAGATAACACAGATGCAGCAGAGACAAAAACATTAGGCTCAAACATCCCCCTAGTTCTGTCCTGTTACCCTTTCCTTCTGCACCTGCCCACAGAAGCTCAGCTGACTCGTCCTAGGAAAAGAGCTGCAGGGCAAAATTTCATCTCTACACTGAATGATGAAGAGCCTATGACTGACCCTCAATCCAGTTTCTCTGTCCTTTGGCTCTAGAAATATTTGGCCTCAGGCTCTCAGTGCTAAGATCCTATAAGTCTCTTTGGAGAACAGGCCCACACCAGCTTAGCAGGCACACGCAAGTAAAGAGAGAAGCAACCCACAGAAGTCTCTGAAATCTGGGGGTTCACTTGTTACTATGGCACATAACTTTGCCAGCCCCAGCCAAAACAGAAGCATAGAAAGATTCAAGTCATAAAGCAGCATCACACAGAGGAGCAAAACAGATGCACAGCGGAGTTTTCAGAGGTTACAGAGTGGGGGTGGGGGTAGCAAAACTCCACCTGATATTTAAGTAGGACATTAAGGCCTAGGAAGAAGCTGTAAGAACAGGAAGCTGGAGGTGCTGCCTTTAAACACAAACTAACCAAGCCTAGGCCCTCAGAAGACAGAGCAAGGACAAGTAGATCCAAGCCCCCTTCCCTGATGACCAGAGTCCAAGAAACAGGTAGCTGAGGTTTCAAATTATTCTGACATCTCATGGAAACATATCAACCCAAAAGCACTAAAGCACAACTTAGGGCTACCAGCATTGCTTTACACATAACCCCTTCTTCATTTATGGAGTCACTCCAGAGATCAGAAAAGCAGTCTAGCCCTATATATCCCCAGGAGTCTCCTACCTTCAGAGACAGAACTAAGAAAGTTGAACCCCCAGGCAGTACTGTATGCCTGACTTGCTGTTGGGATGCAGGGTCTGGTCAGAAGGGGCGCACTGCTGACAAGGTGACCTGGCAGAGTCTATCTCCCCCAGCTCACCCCTCCTCTGCCATCCTGCTCTGCCCTGTTGTTTCTGCTGTGGGCGTTGGCCAAACATAGACACAAAGCCAGCCAAGACAAATCTCTCCTCTGAGCTGTGGGCGCTGGGTATCCAGCCCAGCAAGGAGCAAGTGACCACGACAGGGAACAGTCAGAAAGGTGGAAAAATGTCTAAGGGAGGACAGAAATAAACACTCTAGCCCAGAACAGAAAGAGGGAAAGCATAGACAAGTAGACACCTTCTTCATTCCTCCAGGGATCCCCAGACCTCACCCAAACTCACAGAGGGTAAGTCCAAACTGTTATTTTACGGTCTCTCTTATCTCACAAAATTCTATAATCCAATTAATATCAAAGGGCATGACCCTCCAAATACCTCATTTCTCCCACAATCATCCTGAGACCCTCTTATACTTGAAAATGGAACTGAATCTCTACTATAATGTCTAGTTTAATAAAAATCTCTCAAACAACGACAGATGCTTGCATGGCTAGTGTTTTATCTGTTTTATCTCTTCTGATGGAATGAATAGACAGTACAACCACACAACTCTAGACATAATTAAGAAATCCTTTTACAGATGGATACCACTGTCCTGGTTGAGCAAATAAAGGAAGATGGGCAATGGATGTTGTGGTATCTCCTGAGGTCATCCACAAATTGATTATCCATGAGAAAATACTTTGTTTTCCCAGCTGTTTCCTTCTGTACTAAAAGCTACGATATAGAGAGAAGTTCACTAAGATCAGTTGGGCGAGGACTGGGTATCAAGTGAATGGAAAAGAGAAGAAACACTCCTTGATTTTATCCCTTTCCTTCTAAAAAGAGAAAGCAGGGCATCACCCTTCTCAGTTTGGCTAGCTGAAGACAGACAGGCCAGGGAGCCAGAATCTCAAAGCCAACACATAGAACCCAGAACTCCACTGATGAGCAACACGACATGCTTCAGTGAACAGTTCTCAGTAAGTGTCCAGCAAGTTCCTGCTTGGGCACCTGCTGCCTGCATTTCCAGTCTTATTCTGTGCCCAGTTACACCAACACACCAGGCTCAAAAGCAGCAGAGCAGCTCCCATCTCTAAACCCCAGCCCATCCACAGCATCAGGCGCCTGATGTTTACGGTGCCCTCCTCACCTGGCTTGCCCAGCACCACACCTCCACCCTCTCGCTGGCAGCTTATCTTCATCCACACTGCCAGTCAATATGCAAGCTTGTCCTCTGCTGCCTGCACCGGCCCCCTCCCCAAACACTCTGATCTTTGCTATCATTCAAGGCAATCTGACCTCCAGTCAGATCACTCGCCTCAGGGCCAGCTCCTAAACTCAGCTGCCTTTCCCCTTTTCCTCTTGAAGACTTTTAAAGTACCTCTCATCCAACAGGTTTTCCCAGCCACTGCAGCATGCTACCCAACAGTAACCATCACCAGAGTCCTGACCTGTGACTCTAGTGACGGCCTCCCACTGTCAGTTCATCCCCATACCCAGCTGATTCCACATCCTGAAGAGGTCCCCAAACATGTCTCCAGCAAACAACAGCCACTTTCAGTATGCTGAGCATGCAAGGCTCCTCCTTTGCACATGTTGGCTGCTGTACCCACAGGCTCTGACTTCCTTTTTTCTTTAACTCCTTGTCCTTCTTCAGAACTCTTTCAAATGCTATTTCCTTAGGTGAGATTTTCCAGAGCTTAGATTCAGTTACATACTACCAGTATCCTGGGGTCTTTCCCCTCAGGATGCCATAAGCTACTTTTAGTTACTTGCCAACATAATTATTAGATGAGTGGCCCGGCACATTACCGAAGGCATTACAACAGAGCCAGCCCTAGCTGCTTACTCACATCTCCAGCATAGGAAACAAAGGCAATGTTTAAAAAAGAAACTCCAGGTCACCTAAAATTTTATAGACTTTATTCTATAAAATAATGCCCCTCTAAACATGACACATTAATAATCAAATGAAAGTTAACTGCTGACTTCAAATTTCAAAACAATAAGAAATGAGAAACAAAGCTAAGGATAGAGCAGAAAGGTCAAACTGAAAAAAGAATATAAATCATATGGATGAAGGAGCCATAGAACAAATTTACAGGGCTGATTTCAGATACCCAGAGATTACAGAAGTAAAACATGATTTAAAAATCTAGCAATAGGGGCTGGGGACAGAGCGGTCTAAGTGCCTGCTTGGGTTAGATCCTCAGTACTGCATGCAGGGTGTAGGCACTGCCCACAAATGTGGCACAATGGCACAGGCCCATAATCCCAGTGCGGAGAAGGCTGAAACAGGAGGATTGCTATGTGTCCAGGCTGTATAACGAGACCCTGTAACAAATACCTAAATTTTAAAAAATCTAGGAATATTCGTATATGAACTGATCATCAAAAACAAAGGTACTGTATAATACCACTTTCAGCAAATCTCCCCGTATCAAATGCTAGACTCACAAGAATTTACAAATACATAAGAGCTCCAAATTAATATCAAATTATGAACCTGGTAAATAAAGGAGATGGAAGTACACACCATCAATTCTAAGACAAATTGGGTTTGTGATAGCCAGACTGTATCCTGTTCTGGGTAAATTCAATGCAGTCAGGCTCTGCAGCTCAACAGGGACAGGCAGAGTAGACACACAGCAAGTATGCAATACAGCATGTCAGCTACCAACACCTCTCAGCCTCAGGCAGAGCTAAGAAAACAGGGTGCACCCAGAAAGAACTGCTAGAATTGAATTACCTTTTGATTAAATATAAGTCCACTGCACGTATCTTTGAAAACTCCATCTACTGTGTGCCAGGCTTTACTGCACTTGCTTTAAAATAACATCATATACTAAGATATATAACACAGGAAATTAAAAAGCTTGTTCCTACAAAAAGATTTTCTATGTTTTTTTAGGAGTGATGTGAGGAAATTTGTTACATCCCAGTTGTTAACAATAATCTGCTCCTTAAAATGTATATATGTGAATAATTTATCTTTAAAAACCCTTTTTTTGTGAAATGTCAGAAAAATCCACACGGAAGGAAAAAAAACAAACATCAAGATCTACCTTCAAATATTAAACCAGGCACCTAGTGGTAATTTAGTTAACACTTAACCTCCCTCTCTAAGCCACATTCATAGAATAATCCATCCTCAATTGGTTGTGAAAATTAAATGGAAAAAAAAAAAGCCTACAGGTGTGATGACGCAAACCTGTAATGCTGTTTGCATTCAGCACCTAGAGAAACACATTTCCAATTTTTTGGCCAACATTTTGACAGATGTCCCAGAGCTGGGCCAGGCCAGCCAGGTGTTGAAATGGCTGAGCCATCTAATGTCCCCATGCTGTGCTGATGTTCTAGGGCTCAGGAGGCTGAGACAGGAGACTCACTAGGAGTACAAGCTTGTTCCAAAACACCTGAAAGAAAGATCATTCTATGTAAACTGCTTAACACTAAACATACACAAAAGAGGTTCCCAGTAAATGTTAGGTATTATGACTATGCCCTGTAACTAGCATGGTGTCTGGTGGTTAATACACACTAAATAAATATTTATATGGAGGTCTTGAGGGTCTTAACATCAACCACAAAACCTAAAACTTCATGTGAAATAGCTTTTTTGGGAGGTGGGGCGATATGGGAGCCAGAAATGGAAATCATTTTAAAGGTTAAATTTGCACAAATAGGATTTGTACATGCAAAAGCATGCAGTTCTATAACTCTAAGTAATCCTAGGGCTTTCTAGCAAGCTCAAAGGATTGTAAACAAGCTTTGAATAAATCACAACTATCCACCCCCTAGGGCTTTTATCCTCCCTGCACTCGGTTTTAGGGACATTTGCATCTTGTCTGGTTGCTCCAAAATGCCTGCCTCTGCCACGCATGCATGAACACAGCAGCCTTCGCCCACCTGACCGGGCATTCTGTGGTAAGGACACTGCTGTGACCCCTGCTTGATGGTTTGTGCCACATACAGAGGCATACTCCTAGAACTTACCTTGTTATTTCCTATCCAGATGATTAGAAAGCAGAGCGCTCTAGAACAATTACTTGGGTCACAAAACTCTGCAAAAGACCACAAAACCAATACATGACTCAAATCTAGATTTCAGCTGCAAGGACTTCACATAAATTGGATAGCAATAAACACTGGTTTGGGCCCAACAGAAATGGGAAATTTTTAACATTTTACATGCTGCTTCTAAAGAAAAACAACATCTAGAGATGAACAGGATGTAGCTTGTTAAATCTGTTTTCATCCTAAAAGAACTAAATTCTGGCTCAAAGCCAATACACAACAATCAATGGTTTATTTTACACAAAACATTCAATATTTCAATGAAGACATTTTTACAAAAAAATTTCACATTCCTATGAAAGAAGTCAAACAAAGGAAGGGGATGAATACCTCTCAAAAACTCTAAGTAGCAAGATAATTTAGAGCTTTCAAGGCTCTTCAGAGTAGACCACTGGTCAGAAAAGGACTTAGAAAATCTATACCTAGAAATGACAACTCAAAGGTATCCCCCATGTCAGTTCCAATCAACAAATATGGAATGGTTCCTTGGGGCCCTGAGTTGAGGATTCACTTGTGGAACAAGGACCATGATTAATTAGCATTATCTATCATAAATCCCGGCAAGAACATCATATATTTGTTATCCCAAATTGAGTCCAACTTCTCCATTTCAATGATGAGGACAGAGGCCTCAACTGGATTTAAACCAAGATCATCTCATTCCAAGTCTAGAACTAATTTATCACATTAGAAAAATCTCTTTTTTATACAGTACATTAACTTACAATGTTTCCTTATGAAAACACTCATTAATGCTCTATGCATCCAGGGCAGTTATCTAATTATATATTTTTAATTCCCTGGTATGAAGACATCACTAATTCTTAGGAAAATCCTGTTCCACCATATCAGTAGTTAGTGAATTGCTTTGTACACAGCAATTCAAAGGGCTGTTGACCAGCTACTTCTTCAAACAGGAGAGGCTTCACCTCTTGTTTGTTCTTTTTGTCCCCGGATATTCCAGGGCTTTAAAATAACTTTAAACCCTAACTTTGATCTCAAATAAAACTGTGAAAGACCAGAATAAAAAAAGAGTACGTGTACTTTGTGAATGAGGTTTAGATAAGTAAATGGCTATGTAACAATCTGATTAGCAACTTTATCACCATTTCAACAGACACACACACACACACACACACACACACACACACACAATTACATACCTCTTATCCTCTTGGTAAAAACTAAAATTTGCAGAAGCTAAATGAATATACTTAGAAAAACCTCTGACAATCTGTTTTTTTACAACTAGCATACAGCAGATGTTTCCATGTTATATGTTATGTATTGCAGATTTGATATATGGCAATCTACATGAACTGCTCTAGTTTGGAACATCAGCTTTGATGCAAAGTGCTCCACTGGTGTTCTTTCCGCTTTCATCATAGACATATAACAGACAGATGGGTTATAAAGGCATCTTTAAAATTATATGACTGGGTCTGATCAATTGAACCTCTGCATCAAACTGCCAATTTGCAGGAAATTCAGAGAGAAACTATAGAAGCAAACCAGCAGCATGCAATCAATAAAACTCTTTGACAACAGGAAGCACCACAGGTCCAAAAGTTTAGGTACTTTCCCAGATAAATTATTAGCAAAAGGAGAAGGTAGAAAGAAATTGTTGAATGGAAAAGATTTAAGGACATTTCCAATTATGCTTAAATTGTGAGATTAAACTAGTGTCTAAGGATAAACATTCATGCCTTAAAAAGAAACTAAGGAATCAATGACTCTGAAAGTCCCAGGAGGGGTGACCACAATGGGAAGAGATGGGGATCTGGAGACTGCCCAACTCCTGCCACATGGCCCAGGTCATGGCTCCAGGAATGCTGCCCCCAGGATCATCTCTTATGCCATGCCTTTGTCTTATTTTCCAACAAGGTTCAAAAAATATATTCACTTTCATTCCCTAAGAAAATTCTAAACACACATGGATTCTCTAATCCACATATAGCCATTTAACTTTAATGAATTAAAATTAAGTAATACAATATTCATTTAAAGTGCTTTGTCATGCCAGACAGGACCAGTGGCCGCAGCACCGTGTAACACAGATTGAGGAAGATTTCCATGACAGCACCACATTCTATGGCACAGGGCTCGCCTAGGGAAATCTGACTTTATATTTCCCTGAAGTTTCCTAGCTCACCTCTGAACAGTTCAACAAAGACAGGAAACCATTGGCCTTTAGTAACTTTCATTCCTATTAATCCTGCATAAAAGGTTTCTCACTAGTGAGAAACAACAGAAACTCACGTTGACACCCACCAGCAACTTCACCAACTAGGGTGACCTCATCTGGAATAACAATACTCCAGTGCCAACCACCAACTGTAGGACAGAAAGTAGTATCTGATTTGTCATCAAGGAATAGAAGATGCTCATACATAATTACAAGTCCCATACCCATACAGAGCTACTCAGAAACTGTCACTTCCAAGTCTAAGAAAAAAAATAATTAAATCATGGGGGATCCAAGATACAAATCTAGAACAGAAAACAAATTAATGGAAAGCCTGTTAAAAAAATCAAGTAAGGTTGGCAGTTAGGTTAATTCTGCATGGAGAAGAACTTTCTGGTCTTAATAACTGCATTACAGCTAGCACTGGGAGAGGCACATGGAAACTACCCTCTTCTGGATTGTTTTCTTAACTTTTTTGTGGCTAGTTCAAAATGAAGAGTTTTGAGAGAAGAAATCTCATTATTCTAAACATTTAAGAAGGATAATGTAAAAGAACACTTCTCCAAACCAGGGATGGCTAGATGACTTCAGGATGAGATATGGTTGAATTCAGGGAAGAATTCCACTCTTGACCTGAAGCATCAAAGATTTTTCCTCAGAAAAATGAGCTGAATTATTTGAAAAGGAAGGCCATTATTTAAGGGAAACAATAATTTCCATACAGAAGGAGCAAGGAGGAAAGGAACTGTCCTTGGCACTTAAGTCGGATCAAAATGTTATTCATGTGCAGCACGCCAGCAAAGAGAATTTTTGCCTACCTTCAATACATTTTTTTTTTTTTTCAGAACTGGGGATTGAACTCAGGCCCTTACCCTTGCCAGGAAAGTGCTTATTCTATTGAGCCATCTCCCTGGCCCCCTTCAATATATCTTTACAACAACTGCCTTCAGCTGCTACTTTTAATCATGTGTTAAAGACTCATAAAGCAATAAGGAACATCCAAAACTATTCCAGGGAAGTTTATCAAGAGAAAGAAAGTACCATCATTTTGTGCTGATTTTTAAAGCAAGTCAAAAATATAGCTTATGGGGGAAATTATTTCAAAGACCATTTACAAGATTTTTATGTCACATTTGGATTTAGTTAGAAAACAAATATTTTTAAAAGGCACCCATAAACATCTATGTTTAATGTTATCAAATCATTTTATATATGTTGTATGTTTGTTTTCTCTATCTGTATTCCCAAAATCAAAACCTCAGCAATATTAAAACTACATGAAATAAAGGCTTAACTTTTGTGTTTGACTTGTACCACTGTCAGAAATACTCACAATCCTAAGGATGGGAGTACCTGCACCATAATGGCAAATACAAACTCTGCTGTGGACAGTCATCCTTAATCTTCTTTAAGGAGCTACTAACAATACATGCATTTGCAGATTAAATTTACTTGTATACATATACAGTATTTTAGGTAACATTAAATGTAAGTTTAGCTTTGACATAAGAACAATAGATTAAGAAACTCAGGACTGTGGCCTGCTCCCAAAGAGTCATGGTGGCCCCTGAAATTAGACAAGGGTCAAAGTGAAAAATGACATTTTAAAGACAGTCCAGTCATTTCCCTTGCCATGAATGCTCCCCATAAAAGCCTTATACATTTGTAATACAATTATTTTCAATAGGGTTTTTGATCTTCTTTTTTTTCTTTTCTTTTCTTTTTTTTTTTTTTTTTTTTTCCTGAGGAACCGGGGATTGAACTCAGGCCTTTGAGCTTGCTAGGGAAGCTCTTATTCCACTGAGCCATTTCCCCGGCCCTTCAATAGGGTTTTTGAAACCAGACTGTTAATCTACAAATTATAAAAGCTAAATATAGAATTCTGATTTACTGAGTAAAACTTGTAGACAAGAAGTCTAGGGCTGGCGAGATAGCTCAGTGGACTAAGCATCTGCTTTGGCAAGAGCAGGGACCAGGATTTGATCCCCAATCCACATGGCCCTTTCACCATAGGATTCACCATGGAGGTTAAGAAAGGATAGCACTATGTATATGGATATACAGAGATAGAAATATATATACACATGAATTCTGATCAGTAACCTACATTTAAACATACAAGCATGTTCTTTCATCACCTCTAATGTATCATAACTTAAGCAATATTAAAATCTAATTTTTATAAGAACTATCTGGCTCTTGGGTGAAAATGACAGGTCACCCAGCTGTTGCATCATCAAGCTGGTGGCTCAGTGGTATTACAGTGCTGCAGGGTTCAATGAGCTGTGCTTAATGAGAGATGAAGTGGTCTGAGTTCAATCCCCAGTAAAAAAAAAAAAATCACTAACTGGCAAGTTAGCTAAAAGTATCTTCTGTACAAAGCATATTATCAAAATTAATACCACAGGGGCTGGGGTGATAGCACCATGGTCTAAGCACCTGCCTGGCAACTGCAAGGACCCAGGTTCAACGCCTGGTACTGCATGTTGTGCCAGTCCTGGAACCCTGGGCATGGTGGTGCATGCTTGTGATCCCGCCACTGGGGAGGCTAAGACAAGAGGATCACTACAAGTCCAACCTGCATAGCAAGACCCTGTACCAAATAAATAAATAACGAAAATTAATATCACAAATGCTTTATTTCTCCCAAGTTTACTTTAAATGAAAAAATACCATTTATTTTACATGTATTAGTATTATATTTCATGTTAATCCTATCAGCTAGAGACTAAACTAAAAAATCCAGAACCTCTAACTATTGTTTTACACAGCATTTCATTAGATTCACTTTAGGTCATCATTTTATGCATCATGGTATCATTAGATAGATAATTCCTGCCCCAGCCCAATAATTAATCTTTATAAAGTATGATTTGCAATTTAATTTGAATTACATAGACAGCAATGTAGCTCAGGACAGAAGCCTGGCTCTGCAAAAGAAACAACAGGGGTAGGATGCACCCCAGTCCCTGACAAAGCGCTGCGATCCCAGCACGTGGGAGGCTGGGGCTGGAGGACTGCAGGGTTGGGCCAGTCTGGGTAACTTAGGGATGCCCTGGCACTAAGTAACAGGTTTTTAAAAATCACAGGGAATAGAGTTCAGTGTCAAGGCCCTCAGTTCAACCAGAAAGGAAGAATGAAAAAACAAAAGGGAAAAAGAGTCACCTATCAGCCCTTATCACTAGACTTGAGAATTGAGTTTGGACCTAAAAATATAATAAAAGTCAGTTATGCATCCACCTAAACCATTTATAACTGATCATTTGTTTTTAAAGTCATATATATGTGGCACATATAGAAGTGAAATTTAAGACTCACTTTCAAAGCTAATTTTCATATTAATGAGTCATCTGCATGGAAGACACCAATGTGAAACCAAAGTGACAAAAGTCACTTGTGAACAAACAAACATGGCACATGAAAATTGAGATTTACAAAAAAAGAAAATGTCAAAATTATTAGGCAGATGACTCACAGTAAGATCATTTTATCCTGTAATCAAACTATCAGATTTCCAACCATACATGAATTTTGTGATTATAACAACTGCATTCAGAAAGATATATTTAGGGCCAGTGAAATAGCTCAGTGGACAAAGTGTCTGCTCAGGCAAGTGCAAGGACCAGTGTTCAATCCCTGGTACCACATGCCACACCGGCCCCACCTTCAGGCCCCCTGAGCCAGCCACTGAGACCAGGTGTGGTGATGCACACCTGTGATCCCAGCACTGCGGAGACTAAAACAGGAGGATCACTATGAGTCCAAGCGGTATAGTGAGACCTTGTACCAAATACATTAAAAAAAAAGAAAGATATATTTATGGATTTTTTGGGGGGACTGGCTCACAATGCCCTTAGGACATGTCTGGTAAACTATGTGGATCTGGTGATTGAACCACAGCCTGATTGCTTTTCTTAAGCAGGCGCTTAAACAAGTGAGCTAATGGGCCAACCCCAAAGTTGAGATCGATTTTTTAAAGAAAGATATATTTAGAACAAGCATATTTTAAAATATTCTCTATATTGTAGTAAAAATCAAGTTATCTGTAAACTTTAAAAAATAACTCTCCTGTTATCATATTTTAAGATAATCAATTCACAGGGGATACATAGTTGCACATGTTAATGCAACAAAAGACAGGAAATAATTTAAGACCAATTTGTAGCCATTTAACTTCAAGCCAGACCAGGAAATAAGGGAGAACTTGACAAGAGTGAGCCAAGCTTTCTAGAATCTAGTACTTTTGTGCCAATTATTACAAACACTACTGCAATCATACTTATTAAGAAAACCAGGAGGAAGGAAAATACATGGGAAGACTGGAGTAAAAGAGGTCGGTTACCTAGCTGTACAGCTCCAAGTACTAAAAACTCCTGCAATGACACAGACATTCACTAATCTGCCTGGCTTCAAATCACCATTCCGCCTCTCACTCACGGCCTGCAAGACGCTGGGTGAGCTGCTTAACTTCCCTCTGTTCCAGCGTCCCTTCCTGCAGAGCAGGCACAACAGTGCCAGCTCCCCCTAGGGTGGTGACACGCTAAGTACACATCAACACGGCAGCATGTGGACTTTGATTTCTCAAAGGCCAGCCCAGGTGAAAACCCATCTTGCATCCATCTGTGCCAGGCACAGCAGCACCTGGCAGCACCCTCTGCTTTCCTTACAAAAGCTTCTGAGTTTAGTCCAGCAACAGGACAGGAACAGCTACTGATAATAAATCAGAAATTTGACTGAAGGCAGTCTCTATATAATAATGCTGCTCACTGTAAATACATATCCTTTAATTTTTTTCTCTTCCCCTTACGAATGTGTATGAGAACACATGTGTAACTGAGGGCTTCACACACAATCACAGCTTCTGTGCAGTGAGACCCCAGATTTCCAGTGTGCTGCTGGCGTCAGATTCCCCAGCTTCCTCACGGCAGCAGAGGCGTTCAGGAAGCACACTTTCTAAAACTTCAAGAAGACACACAAGCTAACAAAGTATATAGCACAGAAGAGCCAAGAGACAGGAAAACATGAACTATTTCCAAAGGCACTGCTCCAGCCTGTTCTTCCCTTCAGAATGGGCACTGGCAACATCTTACATAGGCCAGCCACTCTTCAGGATCTATACTGCTCCCGGAAATGAGTTACCCTGTTTTGCTCTCTTTTCCTTAGGCTATTTCTTTCCTCAAATTAGGCTCTCTTCCCTTATCTTTCTAATCAAAGGAAAGTCTACAACTCCCTCTAAAGAGCAAATCAAAACCTGTATCCCAAAGAACCAAAAAATAAGGCTCCAGTTCACAAGGCTCCCCAACAGTCTAGCTCAGCCCAGAATGTAGTATTACATGTGTACTAGAGGCGAGATTACAGCTGCCTGGTTCTGAGCAGGGTTCTGTGTTTCATAAAAGCACAAGCAGTGTCCTGAGCCAAGCAGTGTCTGTCCCCTTGTAGTGGCTGGGAGATTCGGAGGGGCTGGAGGTCCACGGATCTGACACAACCTCTGCCCACAGGTAGGAAGCAGTGAGTGTGGAGGGGTGGAACAATTCTGCACTCTTCAATCCCTTTCCAGTGAAGTGAATGGTGTAGATTATGCATGGTGGATCAAGAAAAGGGTGAGCTGGTGAAGGGGCAGAAGGCATGGTGCTTACCTGGGTCAGAACCCTGGCTCCACCAATCTCTGCATAATGGAGGTCATGTTACTGAAGCTCTGTGCCTCAGTGTCTGTTTCCTCATCTGCAAACTAGGATCATACTGCTTATCTCTTAGGAATTGCTAAATTCAATGAAAGTCAAGAAATATGCTTAGAACAAGGATGTTAATAAGGTTCAAGTACATAAAATCTTTACCTCACAGACCTTGTAGACTACAAAAGAAGATGTACACATCATCATAAGAATCATAGTTGGGGCTAGGGATGACAGAGCACTTATTTAACACTTGCAAAAGTGAGCATTCCATCATCAGAATCAGCTTTCACCAACAGCAAAATGGATGTGTCATCTCTGTAACCGAATCATGTTCTCAAGAGTTCAGCTGGGCACCCCGCCCCTCCTACCCTGCTCCTAATCCAAGTTGATCTAACTCAAAACTAAACTGAATTACAGCACACTTTCATGTCTCCTATCTCTCACCTCATTACTTATTTCCTAACTTAGAGTTACCCTGGACAAGAGAGACAGATCTAGTATTTCCCAAAATACCCAAAGTAGAAATGTATAGATGTTGGGAGGACGGCAAAGACACAGAGTGAGGGGAAAAAGAGATTAACTGCCCTGCTGCGAATCTTATGTATGGACTTGCTCTTAAATAATTCTCATCTTATGCTGACAATTAATCAAATCATGTCCCTCTCTTCCGTCTTGATAGAAATCTATTTCCAGAAATCATTTTAGTCTTTGTATAATTTAATACAATTTTTTTTCTTTTTTTTTAATTTGGTTTTAGCAACTCCCACTGGATTTGTCTGTTACGTTAGGCCCATGCTGAAATGCTCATGGCTTAGGTTATAGTCTAAGGCAAGCTGGGTGGCATTAACCTTTAATGCCAACTAACTGGGAGGCTGAGGCAGAAGGATCACAAGTTCAGGGCCAGCCTGGGTAACTCAGTGAGACCCTGTCTCCAAATAAAAAATGTTATAAAGAAGTAGGGACTTAGCTCAGTGCAGTGTTCAGGTACCAGGAGCCCTGTCCCAGGGGTGGGAGAAAAGGTCTAACATGAGGTGTCTCAGTTTCATGGAAAATACGCCCTGAATGCCACAGAAATTGTGAGAGACAGACGAGGACAGTGGAGCCCTGATAACCACAGTCATCATGAAATGCTTCAGTGTTTCCCTCAATAGCATCATTCTTTCCTTGCCTAGTATAAATCTGGGCTTCAAAAGTAACCAAAAACAAAAATTTTCCATTTGGCTCCAAAGAGTATTTTCTACAAAGCTGTTACAGTCTGAACCCATGCCACACCCCAGCAGCCTGGCAAAGTTCTCAACACTCGGACCTCCAAGACGAACACAATTCTCTGTACCTTGTCGGGTGCTGGGGGAGGGGGATGAAATGCACAAAATGGGAATGGCCCTAAAAGTGTAACACGAACCTTTCTTCCAACTGAACAAAGCCCTTGAAGCAACCGTCCTTCAGTCCTGAGAGCTCTGCTGTAGCATGGCTGCCACTGCTCTCGCCCTGTCTTGCCCATGTCACAGCACAGAACCCTTCCAGGGGCAGAAAGTTTCCAAACAACACTCAGTGAAGTTGAGCTGCCCCTCCCATGAGAACCTGGTAGTCAGGTATTGGCCTTGGCAATTTCAAAGTAAAACAGAACATGTGCATGGCTGTATCAAACGTGTGTACCAGAAACTGATTTAATTTTTCACCCCAGGCCCAAGATATTTCCTCTTCCCTCCAGTACAGCCTGTAATATGCTCTGATTTGTTGCTCTAAAAAGAAAAAGAAGGCATACAAGTAGTTTATTCCCATTGTATTGAGCTAATCAGGTTTAGTATTCTATTTAATTTAGTACATATAAAAATTAGAATTTTGTGCTGTCTTTGGTCTAACTTCAAAAAGTCTTCTTAAATCATCTAAAAATCTATCCTAGCTGACCTAACTTTGGATTATAAACTATCTCTAAAAAATGTGGTGCTCAGGCAGAAGTCACTAAAACCATTTTGGTTTGGGCATTCATATCATATCTGTCCTAATATTTATAGAATCACATACCCAACAAATATTTACACAGGGTCTGCTGTGTGCCAGGCCTTGTGAGATCTCAGATGCAGTCCTTACACTCGGCCTGCAGATGAAATGAACAGGCTCCAGGGCAGGGAGCGCGTCCGTTCAGGATGAGCTGGGAGAGACACGAGCTAAACCACAGACGGGAATCACGGGTGGGAGGGGAGCGCCTGCCAAGGGAACCCTGAGGAGAGAACTGGAGAAAGAGGATGCTCTTGGGATGCTGCAACTTCTTCACAAAGACCAGCCAACAGAGAAAATGAGAGAGAAATCTCAGAAGTCTCAGTGTAAAGAGCCCACACAGCAAGCAGTAGGGCCCTCCCAGGGTCCTGCTACAGACTGCAAGTTCAGGCACAGCAGTTCTAAAATTAATGCCATTTTGAAAACAGAAGAGCATGACTCTATGTGAATGGGGAAAAAAAATACACAAGTTGAAAGCTAATGTGTCTAAAGCTTCAATTTCGGCAAGCCATGGTGGCACATACCTGTAGTCCAAGAACTCTGGGAGGCTGAGGCAGGAAGACTGCCAAGTTCAAGCCCATCCTGGGTGACTCAGCGAGACCTTGTTTCAAAATATTCCAAAAAAATGTTTACAGGTTTGGAAAATAGCCCTGTGCTAAGGCCTCAAGTGTAGTTCCTAGCCCTGAAATGAAGGAAAAGCTTAAATCTCAATATTATCACAATTATCAAAGGGCAAGAAATTAGGAAAACAAGTCATATAAAATTAAAGAAAAAGAAATCTAAACATCACAGTGGTCTACAAAAGAAAACATTTATGGGGTTTCCACATCCACCAGGATGAACAACCACTCCCTACACAACAGCACCAGCGTTTGGTAGGGAAATAGGTGGGCATGAATAAAATAACTAACAAGACTCCTTTATCTACTATTAAAAAGCAGCGATCCAGACAGCCATTAATCAGAATTCATTTTAGTAAGAGTGTACAGCAACCAATGGGAACACCAGACACTAGCTCTAGGCAAGCACCTCTACTTCAACAACTAATACACTTTGGGGTGAGGGGTTGAAAATAAAAGCAACTGGACTGTCTGCCTCTGCACACACCTTCCCTTACATTTTAGGCAATGTCACTACCTGACACAGGACTTCACCCGATTCAGGAGCGAGCCCCCCAGAGTATTAAGTTGTAACAAGTCTTTCACAAAGGCCCTCTTTTCAGAACAGCTTTAACTATAAGAGTTCACCTACAGGTAACTGAGCTTCTAATTTGGAGGTTGGTAACCCCTTAAACATGGAACACCAAGATGTGAACACCTGTTTTGAGACAGAAAACCCTTAGCTCCAACTTTGAAAAACAGTAGGCAGCTGGAAATCACTAGGAGTTTAGGAGGTGGTCAGGTCTTTTTGTGGGTCATAAATAGTGATGACCAGGTTTCTGTACCATTGGATGAGGTCTGCCTCCCCTAAAACCTTGTTAGAACATAAGCACATTATGTATTGCAAATAGGAAAAAACCTTCCAGGGGATGGGAAGGGGGAGAGCAAATACTCTAATAAAGCTGGCCAACTTCACCATTCTGGCCAGCTTGGCCCCTACCTCTTATCTTCTGGTGCCTGGGTCTATGTCACCTGACGGATGAGAACACTGGACATCCTTTTCTAAAAGGGCTGCCAATGCAGTCCCTGCTAACCTACTTCTGTTCAAAGGCCACCCTCTCTCACAAGTCTCATTTTTTGGACTCCTCCAACCAAGCAGAGACATCTCCTTTTTCTCTCAAACACTAATTTCCATTTTTCTAGAAGGAATAGAAAGCCCTACACTGCTCAAGTGAGCCAATAGGAATATCCACCCTGAAACAGCTCTTCAAAATAACATGCTATCAACCAATTTTCCAGCCATTTTACTGGACGCTGCACTTTCCACTAGAGTCACAGGCAAAGCACAGCGTGTGGTGTGTTCTCGGCAAGAAAATGAAGATTCAGAATCACTTTGCAGTGGCACCACTGAAAGCACATATGCAAAATCTCTCCCTGCAGACCCCACCGCATTCGGCACTGACCACTCAAGAGTCACAGCTCCTGTGGGTCATGGTTACTGGCAGGCCCCTGATGTTCTTGGGGCCCAAGGAGACCAGCGTGTTTGAATTTGTGATAACAAAAGAGGAAGAAAGAGTACATGGAGGTGAGGCAGACGCAACAAGCTATGCAAGTGCTGCATACCTCAAATAAGCAGGTCACGTTTTCAAAGCTGTTTCTACCACTGTAATTAGAGAACTGCATGGGTGTTGCTAACCCTGAAGAGGAAAAGAATCAAGTTGGCTCATCCCCTTTTCCAGGGCTGAAGGTAGCAGATAACTATTTTCAGTGCCACTGTCCCAGAGGACACTGTCCATGGAAGCAGGACAGGGGCCACTCCGTGCCATGCTGGGAGCAGCTGTGGAGGACAGAAACTCTGACCTGGATACAGATCTCAGAAAACTCAACTTCATCAGGACCAGTGCTGCTGAGTCTACTTTCCTTTCCTCTTCTCCTTTCCCCAAAACTGGGGAAAAAAACATGAACTAGTCCTCTTCTGCTATCCAGGAAAAATCAGATAAAAATCTAAAGGCAAATCCACGCTACGTGACCACTGCAGAGCTGCAAGGGGCATGCTAGATTTTTAAGGACCTTGGAGAAAATAAGTACCTTATGACTTCTGGACATACCTCATGCTCCCACCTACGTTTCTCTCCCTTCTGCCCAGCAGTTAAGGCTCTTAGCTTCATTGCTTCTGGAAGCAAATTCTCACCACAGGATCCGCCTGTGTTAGCTGCCCTGGCAAGGCCCATTGTCAGGACTGGACTGCTGTACTCAGATATAGGACAAACAGAAACACCCCTATAAACACCTCTCCAGAAAAGTTTCCCGCTTCCATTTATATTGCCTCTTGGGGAAGGGAAGAATTGGAAAATAATTTTAGTGCTTCAGATGCCTATAAAATATGTTTCCTTAATGGTACAGATTACAAAGTCAGTTTTAAGGGATTCATTTATTATTTAGTCTTCCAATTCTTCTCATTTGCTAAAGAAAATGACAAAGGCCTGAGACAGAGTTATGCTACGTATAACATGAATGTGTGACACTAACTTAATATATATGCATCTCTCTTTTTCAAAGAAAAAGAAAAGGCACGCCTGCACAGGTGTTGTACCTGCTGACTAAAGCAACGCACTACATTCTAGCCACTATAAAACACTGCCTCCTCAGGCAAGAAAATTCTGAGATATCAGGAGTACAAAAAGTATCCAACAGGAGCTGCAATTTCCAAAGATGAGTTGCCAAGTGTATGAGTAGGAATGGGTTATAGTCTCCTGAATAAGACTAATACTATCAAATCAAAAGGCAAAAACATAAACAATATTAAGAAAAAACTTAAATTTTGTGAAATGGTCAGATGTTAAAAGATAAACTGTGAGGAGATAGCTAAAATAGGAAAATGGGTAACTATATTAGTGGGGCTAAAGCACTATCCTGAGATGACATACCTTTAATTACAAAAATAATAAAATATAGGCTGGGTGTGGTGACACACACCTGTAATCCCAGCACCTGCCAGGTTGAGGCAGGAGGTGTCCTATGAGTTTGAGGCCAGCCTACGCTACATAGTGTGTTAAAGGCCAGCCTGGACTCAGAGGGAGGCCCTGTCTCCAAAACAGACAATAATAATAATATTAATAATAATAATAATTTAATGGATTAGCATATGCCCACTAGATGTGAAAAACAAATGGGACATACTAGACAAAACTGTTAATCTTTTGATTCATGAGAAGGTTTCTATGAATTAAAATCTATAAATGTAGTAAGGGAATTTATTATTTAAAGAAACCCAAGATTAAAGTTTTCACCAAAGTAAAAGAACTGTGTACAAGACACATAACTGTTTATCTATTTCATGTGGTTTGTACATCCTGAATTGCAAATATTAGGTAAAGAAAGTCAATTCACAGAATAAATAAAAATGGCCAAAGCATGTTTCAAAAAATGTTCAACCTCACCAATAATCCAGGAGACAGAAATTGAAAAGAGGCCCTTGTCACCTATGTGGCAAAAGAGTAAAATATTTACATTAGCAGATATCTTCACTGGGAAAAGTGAAAAGAAACAGGCATTCTCTTACATTAATACTGAAAATGCAAACTGGAAGAGTTTTGGAGATCAATGCTACAATATTGATTAATATTTAAAATGTACTCCCACACACTTCTAGAGATCTATTATCGAAATACTTGTACCATTGCCCAAGGATGTCCTCCATAGTGGTGTTCATACTAGTAAAAACTCAGTAATGATTAAAATTTATACACTGCTGAGTGAAAAAAAGGAAGCTACAGAATGACAAAATTTTTGTCTCTTTTTAAGAACTAAGTATGTATATATGAGTGAATGACAGATGTGTTAAATAGAACTTCTCTCTGGGGTGAGACAAAGGAGTGTATATAATCTCACTTTTTATTTTATACAGTTTATAGTTTTTATGAGTAACTTTTTTTAATTTAGTTAAAAGGGATTTATGTTGATGTGAAACTACTAAGATACTAATCCACTAAAACGTCAGTAGATTCTCTCTAGAGGAAACCACACAAAAGCTGATAGCCTAATAACACAGCCACTATGAATTCATCACCAAAACCTATTCAGGTGAACAAGCCCAAGAAGGATGAGGCCTACTCTACAATTTTATAAAGAAAAGGACGGTTTTAAAATAGCATCCTCACTTTTTATTGAACAAGTAACATTTGAAGAAATTCACTAGATACTTTGCTTGCAAGTTTCCATTGGTCCCCACCCAAACCAAAAGTATCACCAAAATAATAACAGGCACAAATCCCATTAGCCTAGAATCTTTAAACTTTACATCTTTTAACTTCTTAAAATCATGTTCCAGCCTAGATCCAAATCTCACTATATAGTTCAGGCCTACAACTCTGAAATCTAGAAGGGGCTACATCTTCCTTTCCTCCTTTTTGGAGACTGATGTAATATATATTTTTTTTCTTCTTAAAAGGGCTTTAACTCTCAAAAATGATTAAGCAGATTTTTTCTTTTTTATTTTTTAAGCAGATTTTTTCAAGTAGGGTTTTCAATCACATCCTAGAAGAAAGTTTTTCAAAGATAAATGACTTACTACTAGCAATTTCAAACTTGTAAAAAGTACACACAGTGCCTCTGTCTTTCTCTCTAATGTACTAACTGTTAAACAGTGTTAGGACCATATTTTCCAGGCGGCAATGTACTTTCCACTTGCCCTAATAATAAGCCTATACCCAGATGGGAAATGTAAACAAAACTAAGTAAACATAATATAGGTGATGAAGAAGAGAGCAGAAAGCTCACAAACTTATGATGCTTTCATAAGCTAAGAAGTGTTCATTTTTAAAGTTAAGTAACGGGGAGCATATGAGAAGCCAGATATTTGCTGTATATAAAATCCAAATGCAGATCAGACAGGGAAACGGATGGGTTTCCTTCTGGATCCATTAGTGCACTGTATACACTGCCAGATATCTAAGCTGAAGGAAAAGGGCACCACGCAGTCATACTATGGCAATTACTCATTCTCAAGTCATTGACACAACTTTAGAACATGCCAGCTTCATTCTGGATGACTATTGGTAATCTAAACAAAGCCTTACTAGAATAATGTATGGCCTAAAACTAGGTGAAATGAATCCACTCAGTACATAGGTAAAAGAGAGGAAGAACAGAAACAAAGAAGAACAAGAAAGAAATGCCACATGCATACAAAGTGATTCCATTTTTTTTCTTAACACCCACCCACACAACACAAAGACAGCAGTTTCTGACAAGAATGTTCCTGGCAAAAAATAAAAATTACAGCAAAGGGTTTCTCCCTCCTCCCCCCTCCCCAGTGAGAAAAAGGTAGCTCCACATGTAGATTACTAGGCAATACCATGCAATTTCTTTTTACAGGCCCAAATTTCCAACCTATGTTTCAAAAATATCACCTAACATATTTTTTACATCACAAATAAACTCTGAGTGAAAATACTGCTCCTTTCTAGAATGTTCATGTTATGCACCTGACAATGAGATCCATTGAGGCAGCTTACCTTGGCACTGGAAGCCTTGTTTCCCAAACCCCCTGGAAAAAAAAGAGAGAAAAACAAAACTCTCAGTTCATGGGTTGGACACTGCATTGCAAGCAAATTGCATGACAAGGTAATTTAAAGAGTTAAAAGGCTTGTACATGAAAGCCAGTGATTTTAAAGGAAAGGCATATCTAACCATCTGGGCAAGTTCAATTTTCCAAGAAAAATATCTCCCCTATTTTGGATCACATAATTATTTCAACATATCAAACTTCCCAATTTTTTATACTATGTTATTGATAAGTTAAATTTAAAACAAGAACATTCAAAGCTGTTGGCTACAATATTCAAGTAACAAAAGAGGTTAATGATTTTTTTTTGAAGTAGCTTAGTTTCCTTCCCCAAGACCGACTGAAATTTTTTTTTTTCTCTCTCTCTCAAGACAACTAAAATGTGGCTTGTTGGATTTGTTCAAAAGTTATGTGTCTACAAGTGACAAAAAGCATCACTCAACATTTAATGTTGGCTTGAGGAACAAGATTTTATGAAATATGATTCCTATTGTATGCATTTGAGATTATCATGATCTAATTTTTATTGAGAACCAACAGCATTCAAAGTTCATCGAGGTTATTTTGTTCTTGTAAATGACTAAGGAATTTACTCTGTAAGCAGAGAACCCGGACATGGATATTTGATTGCAAATATGTATTAGAATGAACTACATTAAACTTTCTCAGAAGGCTGTCATAATCTCACACTTTGCACAGCACTTTCAATTTACAAGGCACTTCACATACCTTTACAATTACTCAATCCCCCAAACACCATACCTAAATCCCAACACTTAGTTTTAAAATACCAATGTTTGAATATTAAAATACAACTTATAAATCAAGGAGTCACACAAGCAATAATGAAAGCTGAAAACGTAAGCTCACTGCAAGACTATCGGGGTTTTTCCTGGCAACAGTTGCAAGATAAGATTAAGCAAAGAATTATTCTGAGAAGTGGGTAAGGGATCTTAATTTTCCACTTCACAGGACACCAAATGACCTGGATGCTTCCACAGTTCACTAGGAGCTGGATCATTTAGCAAACTGGGAGTGGAGAGATGCAAACCCTGGCTACACTTCGCATCCCTTTTCTAACTTACCTACTTCCTGTAAAAGAAATCAGCAGTCCATCCCTCTTAACAAACCCTCCCAGATCTGCCCTTCACCAAATGTAATATCCTCTTTTCCTTTATGTTCCAAAGACTCATTTTAAATAGCCTTATCTGCTACTACCCATTCCTTTTGACACAATTGCTGCAAATGCTGACTGACTGAAGGAAATCGTTCATAGAGTTCTCTGTGCTTTTCATAAATGTGCTTTTGAAGAATTTCTAAGGAAAGGGGAAATTAAGCACCCTATTAGCATAACATTCATGGGACTCTCCCTTTGAGATGCTTTTCCCTGGACGGGAAGGACTCAAGAAGGGCCACTGTCCTATATTTACCCCAGTGCCACAAGGGCAGCTCAAGAATGGACACTGTTGTGCAGCTCCCAGGCCAGGAGAGGACAGAGTTAAGTAAGGACCAGACAAGAGGTAGAAGGGTCAGGGTGCGATTGGAGAACGTAAAAACTAAAGCTACCCTAACCAGGGAACAAGTCCTTTCTTTAGTTACAGCTCTCTAAACTTTTTTTTTTTTTTTGGGGGAGGGGGGGGTCCGCTGATCTTTGACAGTCGTATGAAAACTGTAATTCTCACCAGGAAAACAAAATGTATAAATGAACACAGTTTCATTGGGTTTTACAACCTTAAGCCCTTCCACTTACTAACTCCCTACAAGCCTGCTGCCCCATCAAGTTCCTAAAGCTTACGTTCTTTGGAAATCACCTGAACTCGGGCACCTTCTGCCAGTACAGTATTTCCTTCTTTTTTTAAACGAGTTCTCTGTCCTCATCAACAGGGTTACGGGTGTAATCTCGTGTTGACAGGGTCTATTTTAAAAGACTCCCTCTGCCCTTCTGCCATTTGCCTGCTCTGTTTTCCCTCCCTCCCCCACTGGAAGCTTTCAACAGTTTGCTGCTGCTTCTGGCTCGCTCTCTGCGCACGCAGAAAAGTCAAAGTCTCTGCGCCCCGAAGACACAACCCACGGGAGCAGAAAGCCCAGGTCCTCGCGGAGTCGCGGCCCCGGGGGAAGAGCACACGCGCCTGGGACGGCCCGGCCCGGCCCGGCCCGGCTCGCCAGCAACTTGGACCGCGCGCAGCGAGTCGCGGCGGGTCCCCGTTACTCCCGGCGCGCTTCTCGGGACACTCAGCCCCGGCGAGTCCGGCGCCCCCTGTGCTCACGCCCGGGCGAGCGGTTTCGGGGCGCCTCCTGCAAAGCTGGTGCGCCGGAGCACAGCCGGCGGCCGCAGCCTCCCCGCGGCAGGGGGTGTGTGGCAGGCGGCGGCGCCTGTCCAGCCGCGTGGGTGCCTGCGCCGGGCCGCCCGGCGCGCGTCTTCCCGGGGAGTTCAGGCTCCCGCGGGTCTCCAGGGGCTCGCAGGACCTCGGCCCGCCCGCACCTACCAGATGAAGTCGGTGCAGTGGCTGCAGAAGGTGGGCTGCTTGAAGAAGCGCGCGATGAATTTGTGGTCCTTCACCTCGTGCACGTTCTTCTGCCTCAGCGCCCCTTTGCGGGCGAAGCGGTTGGCCACGTCCTGAGACGCCGCCGAGTCGTTGGCCGGGAAAACGTCAGCCATGGTCCCCCCAGCGCAGCTCGCCTCCGCCGGGAGGCAGGAGCCGGAGGCCGGGTGGGCGGGGCGCGGCGCGGCGGCGGCCGGCGGCCGAGGTCCCCGCGAGGAGGCGCGGCGCGGCGCGGCGCGGCGGCGGCGCGGGCCGGGAGCGTCGGGCCGCGCGGCGCAGAGCGCGGGCCGAGCCGGAGCCGCTCTCCGCTCGCCTGCTCTCGCTGCCCCACGCTCACTGACAGCTCGGCGCCGGGCGCTCGCGCTTCCTACTCGGCGCGGCGGAGGCGGGGGAGCGGCGCCGCCCACCGCGCATGCCCGGAGCGCGCGCGCGCGCGGGCAGAGGTGGCGGCGGCGCGCGGCGCGGGTACGCGCGGGGCCGGCGGGGGCGCGCTTGGCTGGCGCTGCGCTGGCGGAGTCCGCGCCCTGGGGTCTACCAGCGGCGGCGCAGCGGGAAAAATCTGGATGCTGCTGCGGACGGCCCGCCGGAGTTTGGGAGCCGGAGGAAGCCGGGAGGGCGGATCCCGACTCCGCGCTGCCTTCTTTCCCCGCTTTCCTCCCCTTCCTCCCTCTCTTCTCCTCGCCTTCCGCTCCCGGCCTCCGGCTCCACCAGGCTTCCTCCGCCCACGCCAACTAGCTCTGCTCTTCTTTCACCCCGCGCCTCTCTCCTTTCCGGGATCAAAGTTCTGCGCAGACCTGCTCGCCCCGGGGAGCCTGCCGGGTCTTCGGGCCCGCGGGACCTCGGGGCGATGCCTGCGTTGCCACCTGTGCCAGTTTGAGGTTTGACCTGACTACAGTGTCATTGCCGTCATGTGTCCTAAAACGCCCAGACCTTATGCCTTCACGCTGTGTATGGACAGAAGAAAGGGAAAGATTTTAAATAATTGAGTTTTGACCCTGTTACCTGTCTTCCACTGTTGACCTACAGTTCGCCTGCGTATTGTACATCCTCGTTCTTTATCTCCTTATTCAATGGCTATCGGAGCTACTGCGAGGATTAGCAGGCTTTCTTGATTTTACAAGTGCAAAACCTTAATTTAGCAATCGTTTCTGCATCCTAAGCTAATTACTTAAAGGCTGGCAGGTGCAGAGTGCCGCCAGAACATGTGTAAATTACCAAGTAAAGCTACTTGCGAAAGAGTAGCTGGCGTGGTTATGCAAAGGACGCACGTGGGGGTGGACCGACTAATCACTTACTGAATATTTATTAGGTCTCTAGAGGATGCTAAACCACATAGGGAAAACAACTGTCTCCCAGCTTTTCATTATTATTTTGTTGCAGTCACTACGGTCACAAAATGACCCAGTGAGCTGACACTTTGAAAGTTTAAAGCTCTCAAGAAATGTTTGAAAAGAAGAAAACTTTTAAAGCTATATACTGATTTAGAGTATATCACATAAACCAGATAGACCACCATGTTTTGAGATTGTCTAATTGAAGTACTTAGCTTAAGAATGGCTTTTATATTTTAACAAGTGCGAGTTATTGACTGGCTATTCATGGAGCATCTGCTTGGCTGCCCCACTCCAATGTCATGCTTCAAGAGACAGCACCTGCTTGATACATAGTCTGTCTGGTCCAAAATTTTCCCGCTCATGGCAGTCTTTCCAGGCTACTGAGGCAGAAGAGGAAGAGGGAGAAGGGTAAAGAGCAGAACATGTTGGGAAATAGATCAAATTCTCCACAAAACACTAAACATCTTGAGCTATGGTTGTCACTCAGTATTGTAAAAGAAACAGTGCGATAAGGTTAAACCAGTATTTTTCCTCTTTAGCTGAGAGATGTCCTCACACACTTTATGAAGACAAACTTCTATTTCCTTGAAGCATGACGTAAGAGTTGGAGGGTGGGGCTGCTAATGAGTCTCTGAACAAGGTAATAAGGAAGACAAGAATGAAATGGGTCAGGTGGCAGACTAGCACTCACTTAATAAGTAGTGAAACGACTGTTCTAAGCTGTGGGGAGAACAGTTGGGGCCGAAGTGTCTCTGCCCTTCTAGGTTATGGCTTTGCCTTCTTTCCCCAGTTATCATCTTCCTCCTGGATACAAACTGATTAGAAGTCAGTTTACTGGTAGTTGAGCTGGCCATGTGTACATCAGTCTGCGTTGTAGCTCAGTTGGTGAGGACAGGGTAGTGCACTTGCTGTAGGAAACAACCAAGCTGTATAATGTGTGGTGAGAATGTGGTTTGTGCCACATGGGCTTGGTTCTTACTATGGTGATGTTGAGAAGTAGTTGGACCTTTAAAAGTTAAGGCTTACAGAGAGTGATTGTTACGGTTCATATCTAGGTATCCCCCCATCTTCAAAGCCTCCTAGGTGGTGGTCAGATGATGGGCATGTGGTGCCCATCAGAGATCAGTCCACTGACGAGTTGATAACGACATGTGATTAGGAAGATGAAGTCTTGCTGGAGGAGGTGGGCTGCTGGGGCTGGGGCCTAGTGAGGAATATGGCCCTCCTGCTTCCCTTGATCTCTTAGTCATGTGGCCTTGCCATGAGCAAGCTTTGTCTCCCATCTCCCTCTGCCATGCCACCCTGTCTTGGGGCCAGCCAGCTGTGGACTGAAATCTCTGCAGACTGTAAGCCAAAATAAAACTTTCTTGCTTTATACTGTGGGTGTCTGGTATTGTGTCCTAGTAGTGGCAGAGTACCTAAGACAGATTAAGTCATTGTGTAGTAGAACCCCCCCCCCAGCCAAGCCACTATTCTTGAGTTTCTTAGTTGCCCAGGTAACAGTTCCTATTCCAGATTTCGTTGCTCCTGTCTCTTAGAAATGGCTGGTCAATGTGATGCATAGAGCTGGTGACTGTGATGCACATTGTATAAACCAGTCCCCAGTGGGCAAGCCGTTCTGCCTCTGTACTTCCTGCTCACTTATCTCATATAAGCTGTACACCACCAGACATCAAGGCCTTGTATTTTGGAAACAAATCATCAGTGCCCATCAACATAAAAAAATAAAAATCTGCCTCCCTCCAAATCCTGGCTGTCCTTTCAGGGTTTCTGTTTGCCATTACAATGGGACATCATCTTCAAGAAGGCTAAGAGACTTCTTCCAAAATATGTGTCCACCATGTGGAAAACCACAAAACAACCAGAAGGTCCTCACCAGGGTTGAACAGATAGAACCACCCGATCGTAGACTTCCAGCCTTCAAAATTGTCAGCCAAACAAAACTTTATTGTAATAAAAATGCTTGGCCTCAAGTATTTTATGACAGCAACAAAACACAGACTGAAAGACAAGTAGGCAAGCTAATTCAAAAATGCAAATAGAAAAACATGTAGGAATAACTGTCCTACCCGATATTAGTCAAGTAGAAAAAGAATAAGAAGACCAGTAAAATAATAATAATGATGATGATAATAATAAAGGTAAATGTTTCAAAAAGATGGCTCTCAGAGTAGCAAATACAATTAGTCCTGAAAACATAAGACCCTCTATTTCATGATAATTAACACTGTATTAGTATCCCACTGTGACCTACAAGTTGGACATAGTTTAAAAGTGTGAGGAACACACTGTTTTACTAAGAGGCTGTGAAAGCAAATGGTCTCATGTATTTACCACTGATGAAACCAAATAGCCATGAATATGATAAAGAGCACTTTGGCAATAACTATGGGGATTTAAAATACTTTGACCTGGCAATTTTACTTCTACAAACGTGTCCTAAGTGTGTCCTTGAACATGTATGAAAAGATATATATATATATATATATATATATATATATATATATATATATATATATATATATATATAGAGAGAGAGAGAGAGAGAGAGAGAGAGAGAGAGAGAGGCAGGCTCATTTCTATTAAGTGTCTGACCATGAGAGACAAGTTCAACCAAATGTGATGCATCCGTATGCTAGGATGATATGCAGGTATTTTTAAATGAGACCAATTATACATACAAATATAGAAGTGTAAGCCAGATATAAGAGTGGGGAAGCAAAGTGTAGAAATGTATACAGAATGTT
>PVKA01021871.1:0-37958 GCA_004027165.1 Ctenomys sociabilis
GAGAAGAAAAGGAATGAGTGAGTGAGTGAGCATAAGATCAAGCAATTCCATTCCTGGCTATATATTCAAAAAAATTAAGAACAGAGACTTGAGGTATTTGTATAGCCATATTCTATAGCAGTGTTGATTATGATAAACAGGAGGTGGGATTAAATATGCATACATGAAAGTACGAACATATAAAGAAAATATGGTTTATATACAAAAGTATTTTTGTTAAGAATTAAAAAGAAATAAAGAAATGAAGTGTTGACACATGCTACAAAATGGTTGAACCTTGATACCTTAGTTTTACAAACTGAGGATAATTTTGAAAATGGAGATGCTGGCAGATAAGATGGGAATGCTTTCTAGGCCACTGTACACATTTCTGTTAATATTGGTACATTTATACCTTTCAATTTTCATTTCTTCTTTGACTCTAGGGAGACTATGGTATTTACAAATGTGGGTCTGGTTTATTTCACTTATATTTTCCAGTGGCATCCACTTAAATATGAAAGCTTTGAGTTTATCACTCGTAATAGATGAATAATACTCCATTGTATAAAATCGCACATCTCTTTCATCCATTCTTCAGGTGACAGGCATCTTGGTCATTCCAAAGATTTGGCTATCACAAATTGTGCTGCTATAAACATTTGTGCACATATATCACTATGATATGTTTTCAGTTCTTTTGGTAAAATTCCCAGTAGGGGGATAGCTGGCTTGAATGGGATTTTCAGTCCTCGTTTTTTAAGGAGTCTCCACACTGATTTCCATAATGGTTGCACCAGTCTACATTCCCATCAACAGTGGAGAAGGGTTCCTTTTTCCACACAGCCTCTCCAACATTTGATTTTGATTGATTTCTTTATGATAGCCATTCTTTCTGGGGGTGAGATGGTTCTCTTAATTTGCATTTCATGGATGGCTAGTGATGTGGAGCATTTTTTCATGTATTTATTATCTCCTAGAATTTCATCCTCTGAGAAGTGTGTGTGCATCTCGGAGGCTGAAGCAGGAGGATAGCTATGAATTTGAGGTCAGCTTGGGCTACACAGTGAGTTCAAGGCCAACCTGAACTACATTTTGAGATAGTGACTCAGTCAAAATATTTTACAGTCTAGGCTTAAACTTGAACCCTCCTGCTAACCCTCTAATGGGCCTGACATTACAATCTTAGGCTACCATACCATCAGTTATAAGACTGCCCTGGAAATTCTTCAAAACATGGGAAGAAACCATAAAACACACAAATTCATATTCTTTATCATTAAACATTTTTCAAAAAGCTCCAAAGTTAGGGACCTTCTAATCCCTTTCTGGTTCTGCAAAATCACTTTCATTTTGACAGTACTCCACTCTAATCGATATGCACTGGATAATGAAACTGGAAGAGGACACTTAATAATTCCTGCTTTCCCCAGAGCGCAAATTACTATAAGTAGGTCAAAATTAAAAATGCCTGAAAATCAGGAAAATAGTAGAAATTTCTGTGCAGGGTCATATGAATCAGAATGTGGAGGTTGAATAGTAGCCTTTGCTAATACTTTATCAAAGAAATTATGTGACAGACCCACATTTTTATAAAGTTCTATTCAGTGCTTCTGACACTGTTCTTTGAGTAACAAATTGAACTATAACATTAGTTCATTTTCAGACTGCATCTACTTGGCAGGAATTTGAGAAATAACTTTTTGATGGTATTTTCAAAGTCTAGGTGAAAATTTAATACTATATTCATCCTGTTGACAACTCAACAGTTAGTGAAGCTTGGTGTTCTTTTAATTCTTCTCTTTCAATTACTGCTCAAAAGCAGTTTCAGGCTTTCTGCTCCTGAGCACCTGCTGAAAGCTATTCTTCCCATGCAGCCAGCAGTGATCCAGACAAGATGGTAAAGGTTGGAGTGAGTGGATTTGGCTGCATTGGATGCCTGGTCACCAGGGCTGCTTTTAACACTGCCAAGGTGGATGTTATGGCTGTCAACGACCCCTTCATTGACCTCAGCTACATCATCTACATGTTCCAGTATTATTCTACCCATGGCAATTTCCATGGCACTGTTCATGGAAGGCGATGGAGGGTCTTTTTATTGAAATTCGTGGGAAGCTCATCATCAATGGAAAAGCCATCACCATCTTCCAAGAGCGAGATCCTGCCAACATCAAGTGGGGTGATGCTGGTGCTGAGTATGTTGTGGAGCCCACTGGTGTCTTCACCACCATGGAGAAGGCCAGGGCTCACCTGAAGAGTGGTGCAAAAAGAGCAATCATCTCTGCCCCTTCTGCCAATGTCCCCATTTTGTGATGGGTGTGAATTACGAAAAGTATGACAACTCCCTCAAGACTGTCAGCAACACTTCCTGTATGAACAACTACTTAGCCCCACTGACCAAGGTCATCCATGACAAATTCGGCATTGTGGAAAGACTCATAACCACAGTCCACACCATCACTGCTGCCCGGAAGACTGTGGATGGTTCCCCTGGGAAGCTGTTGGGTGATGACTGTGGGGCTGTCCAGAACATCATCCCTGCATCCGCTGGCGCTGCCAAGGCTGTGGCCAAGGTCATACTGGAGCTGAATGGGAAGCTCACAGGCATGGTCTTCCGTGTGCCCATTCCCAATGTGTCAGTCGTGGATCTGACTTGTCACCTGAAGAAAGCAGCTAAATACAACAACATCAAGAAGGTGGTGAAGCAGGCATCAGTGGGTCCCCTCAAAGTCATCCTGGGCTACACTGAGGACCAAGTTGTGTCTTTTAACTCCACAGTGATACCCACTCATCCACCTTTGATGCAGGGACTGGCATCGCCCTGAATGACCACTTTGTCAAGCTCACTTGTTGGTATGACAATGAATTTGTTTGCAGCAACAGGGTGGTGGACCTCATGGTCCACATGGCCTCCAAGGAATAAGAGCCTCCCACACAGCCCAGCAAGACCAGAGGGTCAGAGAGGCCACGTTGTAGAAGTCATTGCTTACTCAGCCCCAATACTGATAATCTCCCCACACAGCTTCCATCCCAGGCCCCCTAGAAGGGGAGGGGCCTCGGGAGCCCTGGCTTTCTGCCATTGCACACCATTCATAAAGCTCACTGTATCCCCCAAAAAGGCAAAGTTTCATAAACTGGAGTTTATAAGTGGAGAAACATATATCATATTTGCTCAAGTCTTGAAATGTAAAAGCATAAAATGCAATTCTAAAAATCACTAGATAATTTATGCCACATAAGAAGACAAATATACATTTCCAATTACCTCTATAAGACAAAGTACAAACAAGCAGCTCATCTTCTAGGGAAAAGGGACTAAGCATGAACAAAAACAGAATGTAAGGAGGTTACAGAAAGGGCAAAGACCCAACAGTATAATAATAGTATTTTGTAAAATACTACACAATAAACTGAGGAGTTTGGTCCAACAAGGGGATATTCACTGCACTCTCCTACAAGACTTTTGGTCACTGCCTGAAAGCACCTGCACAAACAATCCTTCAGTAAGTTTTTATTTCAACTTTATTCAAAATTTCCCCATTGGTGAACTTCAATAAAAAGAGCCTGGGGATGCAAGATTTGCACATATATAAACATAGTACCATTGCCTGCCATGGAGGCCTATATTCATGACAGACATAAATCCACCTGTGAAAAGACTCAAGAAGGTATCAAAAATCTTTCTGAGTAGCTGAAAACTTAAGTGTGTTTTCTGTAACTTTTGCAAATATTGTAAATATAAGAAGTGAAACTAGTACCTTAGACTGCCAAATATAAGCTAGTATATCTTACTGAAAATCTTTGCATCTATGTTCATTAGACTGGTCTGCAGTTTATTTTCTTTTTGGTTGAATCTTTGTCTGGTTTTGACATCAGGATTATGCTTGCTTCCAGGAATGACTTTGGGAGCCTGAGGACTAATCACATTAGATCTTCTCTAAATTTCTTGTAGAATTCAGCAGTGAATCCATTAGGACTTTGGATTTTTTTGTAGGTGTTGGGAGTAGGTTTTCAATTACATCTTCAATTTCATTGTCTGATATTACACTATTTAGAAGTTTTATATGTTCTTGATTCAGCTTTTGTAACTCATATGTAGATTTGTCCATTTCATCTGTGTTTTCCAAATTATTTGAGGCCAGATTCTCCAAGTACATAGGTGATGAATTAGATTTCTGCAGGATATGTTGTAATTTTATCCCTTTCATTCCTCATTCCACAGATTTAAGTCTTTTCTTTCTGTTTTTGATAAAGTTGGCTAGGGTTCTGGTACCAACTTTTCCATTCATTGATTCTTTTATTGTTTTCTTAGTTTCAACTGCATTAATTTCTCCTCTGATCTTTCTAGTTTCCTCTCAGGTACTTGCTTTGGGCTTGAGGTGTTCCTTTTCTAGAAGTCTGAGGTTCAGTATTTGGGGATTTGAGCTCATTCTGTTGTTCTGCTGTAAGAATTCAGCATTACAAAATGCATCATATGACTGCATCCCTTGTGTCTCACAAGTTCTGGTATTTTGTGCTGGTACTATCTACAGAAACTGTCTAATTCCTTCTTCAATTTCATCTGTGATCCACCGGTTACTCAGGAGGGTATTGCTTACTTTTAATGTAAAAATCACTGAGGTCAAAGCATTTTTCTTTGTTTCTTTTTTTAAAAAAATGAGAAAAAAACAATAAATGAAACACAATTTCAAAACAGGATAATAGAAGATTAACATTGCTTGTTATATTGCATATTGTTACCTTCAAAGTAGTTGCTCAGGTTACCAGATATAGGCAAGTAAGATTGATCAAACAGTACAAACATTAATCATTCCTTTCAATGAATAGAAATTAGTAGTACAATTATCTTAGCTATCCTGTGTGTGTGTGCGTGTGTGCGTGTGTTCCTTCTTTTTTCCTTTACCCCATCCCATTTTTTTTCCTTTGAACAGTTTCTTTCCCTTTCACAATGTCTATTGTACCTCTTGTATCTTAGTGTTTCAATTTCTTTGACTAGGGAGACAATATATTTACACATGTGACTGATTTAATGTACATGTATGGTCTGAATTGCATCCATTTACCTACAAAAGCCTCGGGTTTAGCTTTCTTTCTCCATTGCACATCTTTTTTATCCATTCCTTAGTTAATGGGCATTTGGTATTTCCATTTCATATTACAAATTTTGCTGCTATATATGTGGGAGTACCTGAATTGCTGTGGTATTATGTTTTAATTCTGAGAAGATACCCAGATGGTGAATAACTACATTGGATGGGACCTCTAATCCTAGTTCTTATATGCAGTTTAATTGCTAAGAAGAGAACAAGGGATAGAGCACTAATATTTAATTTTAATAAAAATTAATCATTTATTAACTAATAAGATAAAAATATTTTCTTTAGTTGATGTGCCTTCTGCAGAAGCTTAACCCTCCTTTTTAAAATTTTCTTGCCATTTATTTTTACTATTTGTTAATTCATTTTTTTTTTTTTTGTGGAAACGGGGATTGAACTCAGGCCCTTGTGCTTGCCAGGGAAGCACTTATTGCAGGGCCATAATATTAAGCTGAGCTGTAAATGGCTACGGTTGACAACTTCTTTGAATAACTCACTATTGTTGTGGAATGCTGGACTGTGTTGGAATGTGTTTTCGAGTTCAACCTCCTAAGTTAGTTGAATGACAATGGAGTGCCCATCTTTGACAGGTGTAGACAAAGGAAGGGGTATGGAAAGGAAGAAACATGATGTGTGCGTATAGACAGTACAGTTGGGATAGATAATGCCGTGCTTCTACATAATCCTATGAGAGGCAAGATTTGCACTAATGGTGGTTGGACAGGATATTATGTCGGCTTCCAGTACTATAGACAACCACTAGGAAAATATCAAGGTAGAAAGTATTAATTATTGAATCCTTGATGTAATTCAGATATAAAAAATAAGATACGCAAACAGCTACACTCTCTTTATTTAATGATACAAGACATACGGTATAATAATGTCTGTAAGTATAATATCATGTATGCACCTTATATGATACCAAAACATTATGAAAACAGTTTGCAATGTATTAATTTATCAAATCCATCTTGCCAATGTATCTTAAAACTGTCTCATTGACATTTGTACTTCAATAAAACAAAAATTAAAAAATAAAAACAAATTTTCTTGACCTATGTACAGGGTCTTGTTAGTATGGTAACAAGATTAATATTCTTTGCATAAATTTAAACATCCTAATAGGGCTATGAACTTGTATTTCAGATCATGATTTCTACAAATGACAGAGTGACAACTGCTAACTGTCCTATTTATACATCTTTTTGTCCTGAGTCAAAGAGCAAAAGAGATGATCAGAACCCTAATGAAACACTCTTTGACCCAGGTGGGAATGTTCCAGCATTTCCATCTCTTTAATTTTTATTCTGAGAGGATAATTAAAAGCTTTATGATTCACCAGAGGAATACATAAAATAATTTTCAGAAAATTTGCGAAATTGGAGGCACTGACTTACATGTTGTAATACTTCAACAGTAAAATAATGTTAGGAAGTTTATCAATAAATATGAGCTGGCTTCAATAGGTACAAAATATGACTTGACCTTTTACACATAAAATTACATTTTTCTTAGAAGATTTGAAAGCAAGTTACTAAATTTAGCTAAAAATATTCATCTGCATAAATTTCCTTCCTAGAGGATAGGAATAAAATCTTTAGTCCTCAGAAACTAGCAAATGGATAGTAAATCATCCATAAAGCAAAAAACAATTTAAAACTACAAAAAACAGATAAATTCTTTCACACAATTGTGTACCCATTCAGAAAAAAGGTAGAACTCCTGCTTTATATTAAATATTCTTTAAAAATTCATATCAAATAGCTAAATTAATTTTTAAATAGATGAAAGTACTAAAGGAAAATTTCTATACCACATGGGGATGGGATAGAAAGGTTTTCCTATGCAAGATAGAATACTAATAAGCATGGAGCTGGGGAAATGGCTCAGTGGAATAAGCACTTCCTTCACAAGCACAAGTGCCTGAGTTCAATCCCTAGCTCCACAAAAAAGTGCTAATAAGCCATACAAGTAAAATGGAGAAAAACAGACAGACACAGCTACATTAAAATTTAAATATTTAAAAAATATTCTTAAGTTTTTGTTTATCATTACATTGTATATATAGTGATCACATTCATCATAGGAAATCTGTACCTATATACAATAGAGCTTGAGTTTTATTTCCCCCATCCCCTGAACTCCCTCCTTCAGCTCCTCTTGACCTTATTTACAAGTGCTCATTTTCCATTTTCTCTATTTATTATGTTTGTGTTGATACATTGTGTCAACTTGGCCGAATCAGCTCCAGCAGTTCTCAGCGTGGGGGTCCAGCCCTGGAGGTGGGCAGGGCCCAGGAATTGAGAAAGGCTTCCTGTGACCCTGCCCAGTTTCTTGCCTCCCTGCCAGGCTTCCGTGGCGAAGTCCCAGTCTACAGAGGAGCTCGATCTTTGGAGCCACATCACTTTGGAGGATCTCCGATCTTCACCCTGGAGCACCAGTCTTCGCAGTCAGCATAGAAGGAAGAGAGAGGCTTGACTGATGTCGCGGCTGCTGCTCCTCCTCTGCTCTTGATTGTTTTCTGCCGCCATGAACTGCTGTCCTTGCCTTGGAGCCAGCTGTATATGGATTGAACCCTCCAGTAACTGTGTGCTAAATAAACCTTTCCTTCCTTCATTTTGAACATCAGGTATTTGTCTCAGCAACAAGTAAAAAGTACCTAAGACAATGTTTTCATTTTCCTTCCTTTCCCCCACTCCCTCTTGTTTCTCTTCCCATTTGAATATTTTATTATTTCTCAATCTATTATATATTTTGTCCTTACATTTTCAGTTTCTCATACCACAGAAACCATGTGATATGTGACCACGCACATCCAATTCATTTCACTTAGGAGTATGGTCTTAAGGTGCATCCATTTACCTATAAAATGCCTCAAGTTTATTCTTCTTTATGGCAGAGTAGCACTCTATGGTATAAAAATATTACATCTCCTTTGTGCATTCATCTGATGATGAACATTTGGGGTGTTTCCAAGATTTAGCTATTACAAATCATGCTGCTAGAAACATGGGTGTGCGCATATTGCTGTGGTACAATGTTTTCAATTCTAGCAGGAAGATAGCAAACAGCCAAATGGCTGGTTCAAATGGACCTTCTAGTTTATTTTTGTGAGGAATCTCCACTAATTTTTACAATGACTACACCAGTCTGCACTCTTAGCAACAGTGCAGAAGTGTTCCTCTTACTTCTCTGCCCCACAAACACTTGCTATTGGCTGACTAACGGGTAACAGCCATTCTTTCTGGAATGAGACAGGATCTCAGTGTTGATTTAGTTTGCATCTCTCAAATGACCAGCAATATCCAACATTTCTCTATATATTTATTTGATGCTTGCACTTTGTCTGAAAAGTGCCTATTCATTTCACATGAACATTTTTGGATTGGGTCTTTAAATTTTAGGAACTTTTCTTTATGTATCTTTTTAAAAGTTTTTTGTTGGCAGGGGCCTGGGTAGAGTAAGTGTTTACCTGGCAAGCGCAGGGTCCTGAGTTCAATCCCTGGTACTGCAAAAAGTTTTTTTCTTTTTACATTGTTAAAGTGGAAAAAATAAAAATAAAAAGCAAGAACACATACCAAAGCAAAGCAACATAGGATAGTAAGGGCCAGGGATCGCTCAGTAGGATAAACACCTGTCTGACAAGTGCAAGATCTTGAGATCAAACCGTGGTACTACAAAAACAAAAACAAAACAAAACAAAACATAAGGTAATAAAAGTGGTAAAGAATTTCAAAACAAGAATGGGACATTAAAAATGGCTGGTATATTATATATTGTTATCATCAAGTTTGTTGCTCAGACTACCAGATGTAGGCATGCAAAATTGATGAAACAGTCAACACATTAATTCTTCCTTTCCTTAAACCTTGACATTTTTTCCTTGTCTTTTTTGTTTTTTTAAATTTACTTTAAAGGGAATATTATGAAAACAATAGAGGTTTGTTCTTTCTTACAGGAATGACTAGCAAATATTTATCCCACTCTGAGTTGTATCTACTGTTGTTGGCTCAGCAGCATAGCTGGATATGAGGTCAACACTCAAACGTCAACAGTCTTTCTGTACAAAAATAACAAATTCATTAAGACAAAAATTAAGAAATCCACATTTTTCATACTAGCACTGAAAAAATGAAATAGGAATAAAAATATTTAGGTATGAATCTAACCAAAAGACATAAAAGACCTTTGTATTAAAATCTACAATACTATGAAAAAAGAGACTGATATAAAACTGGAAATATGTATCTTGTTCTTCGATAGGAAAGCCCAACATAGTGAAAATGGCCACACTTCCAAAATTACTACACAGATTTAATGCAACACAAATTAAAATACCAACAGCATACCTCATAGAATTTGAAAAAAGCAAACCTAACATTCATTTGGAACCAGAGGAGGGCCAATCTACAAATGGGCAGCTGAAATGAATGGGCACTTTTCAGATAAAGAAGTACAAATGGTAAATACATATGTGAAAAAATGATTAATATATCTGGTCATTTGAGAGATATAAATTAAAACAACACTGAGATTCCATTTCACATCAGACAGAATGTCAATAATTCAACCAATAACAAAACAATTCTGAGCAACAAAGGTAAGCAGGAGATATCATAATCCCTGACTTACAATTATATTACAAAGGTATATGATAAATATAGCATGGTACTAGAACAAAAACAGACCTAAAGATTAATGCAACAGATTATAAGATGCAGAAACAACTGCAAACACATTCAGCTACCTTACCTCTGACAAAGGAACCCAGCACATTCACTGGAAGAAAAATTGCCTCTAATAAACAGTGCTGAAGAAATTGGCTTTCCACATAACGAAGATTAAAACTAGACTCACAGCTTTCACCATATACTAGGCTAAAATCAAAATGGATCAAAGACCTAAATAATAAAACAGTAGCCATAAATCAATTAGAAGGCAGAATATGTAGAAGTCTTAAAGATATATGTGTAGGCAAAGACTTATGAACACTACCCCAGATGTGCAAGAAATAGTATAAAGTCTCAACAAATGGGATCACATCTCATTAAAGAGCTTTTAAAACATTTTTGACAAAAGACACATAAACCATAGTTTCTGATAAAATCTCACAATTACTCTTTTCTCTTTACATAGCTATGCACTAGTGAGCCACTATTTCTTAGTGAAGTATACTGAAAATTCACATACAGATCCCAGGCCCTTTTATTAATCAGAGCAAATCCTATGAAGTATTAGTAATTAGGTATACTCATTTTTAGCTAATTAAACTATTATTGGATTCTAACAAACAAACTAACTAACTAACTAACTAACTAACTATATATATATATATATATATATATATATATATATATAATTGCATGTTTCTATTTATGAAAACAGAAGCTACAATAAAAGGACCCTATGCAGAACACTTTGTTACACAATGCTATTTCTATTTGTTATACAATGCTATTAAAATATACTATACTTTGTCCTTTGTTCTGACAATAGCATGTGGTTTAAGTAAAATTTATTATTTCTACTCTATAAAAAATTAAAAGCTATGCACAATAGTCAATATAGTTGTAATAATCCTTATTTGGGATATAATTCTACATTTGATGGTCAGTTAGATACTAAGAAGAGAAATTTTTGTGTTTCCAAAGAGTCAACTGCACAGAAAATATTTAAAACATGCTTGCAAAGTAACCTTCATGCTTTATATTAAAATTCAGGCTAGATTTAAAGTATTGTGTGGGGTTTATTTAAATTTCCTGTAAGATTTTCTCCTTCTAAACCTTTATTAGTGAAGAATTACTAGATAACGACTTTATCTATATGTCAACTTTATAGATATCAGCGATAATCACAGTAGAAATGAGTATGTTTCCTGTCTCATTACCATAGAATCTGAGCTGCCTTTAAAATTTGTGGAGTTAGCCAATGTAATACTAAAGTTTTCATAAAAACTTTGCGTGGAATTATTAATGTATAAAAATATACCATAGATACTGGGAATGATTCTTCTACTCTTTATAAAGTAGTATCAGCAGGAATTTGTGAGTTTGGCAATAATGCTTGAAAGACTGAGAATACTAATGGACAATTGATTTTCCCTGTGATTATTACTGTATCTGGAAATGAACACATCTGGAAAACGAACTGCAATGTCAAAAGAAAATTTTCCTACTGTAAAGGAAATTTTCTTACTATATACAAATGCTTAAATCCTGGAATTTTATAGTACTTTTGAGACTTTTTTTTGCAGAACCCGGGATTGAACTTAGACTCCTGTGCTTGCCAGGGAAGTGCTTATTCTACTGAGCCATCTCCCCAGCCCAAGACTATTTTTTACTTTTAGATGTTTATTTTTTATTATGTATAATGTAAGGGATTGATATCTTTATCTTTCTGCAAAAGTGGGTAACTTTCATTACTTATGAAAGTCTTTCTCCCTAGTCATTAAGATGGTGCTACCTGTATCATAAATTGCTCTATATGTGAGGGTCTTGCTCTGTGTTTTCTTTTCTATGACACTGGTATAGCTGGTTATGTATAAACCAGCACTATACTACTTTTGGCATAGAGGCTTCATAATGTTTTAATATCTGGTAACTCAATGCTTGACCAGAACCCTCCCTGATACTTTTTCAGTGTTTCCCTGGCTTTTCTAGGTATATGTGCTTGATGTGCTTCCTTTATAGACTTGATTCAATCATCTACTTAAGGAATAAAGAAATTAAGAAAGAATTATGTTCAAAGTACAATTAAAGAGGCAAAACACAAAAACTTAAATTTTATCAAGTAAGTTATTCAATTTTATTGTTATTTTAGCATGACCTTTCGCATTAGTATAAATATTTAAAAACCAAGTCTCAGCTAATTTCATATTAAAGGACATTAAAATGTATTTTTCAATTTATAAAATGCTGTAAATTTATCCTATGTTCTCATTTGCCATTAAAATTTCAAATCAGTTGCTGATTAAAAATAGAAAAAAAAACGGGCTAGTTTTGACAAATGAACTAAGCACATTCACTGGAAGAAAAATTTGGTTTAGCTCAGAGCTACATGCTTGCTTCAACTGTGCAAGATATTGGGTTTGATCTTCAGCACTGAAAACAAAAAGTAAATGAAGTAAAATACCATTGGAAAAAATCATGTAAATAACATTAATTTATTGTAAAATAATAAACCATTTAATGTAAATCCAAATATAACCTTTGGAAGAAACATTTACATTATGGAATTATACACATGAATTCTTTTAAAATATTAGTGAATTGTTCTAATTTTCCAAATTTTATCGGATATGCAAAACAGGAATTTCATGAAGTTCCTCTTTTGGCCTTTACCTCTACCAACTTACTTATCTAAGGACACCACAGAGAGTCACATGGGTCATGCATGGCTAATCTACACAATATCTCATATGCAGAAACCCTGGTTTTGCCTTTCTGGTTCAGTAGAACAGCACTTCTTTAAGCTCTACTGGAGGAAAGGTGGGACTTATTTTTGGGCAGACATTCTTACCTAATTTGAGAGTCTATATAAATGGGAGAAATTCACTGTGTTACTTTTAAGTGTTAGAAGGCCCTAGGGCCAAATGTGGAATCATTTACTATAAGTCATCTAAAGTCTCTTCTTTATAACTGTTTAATAACATCTACCCTACAGAGGATGTTTCAATGTTCCACATTAAAGTACAAAAAGTGACGAACAGTGGGCACTGAATAAATAGTTACTATTGTGCACAAGTATCTATTTTTACATACCTTAAGAACCTCAGCATCAAATATCTACATTAAATTAACAACTGCATATATGCAGAAAGGAAAAAAAATCAAGAGTCATATTCCAATGCTATGTAGTCTGTTTAGACTACTTCACACATTCAAAACAAGTATAAGAACAAAAGGACTAGTTGTGTGGTTTGGTGGTAGAGTGTTTACCTAACATGAGGCAAGACTTTGGGTTGGATCCTAAGCACAACCAAGAAGAGTGAGAGAGTGAGAGATCAAGAATGAACAAATGACTCAATTTTCATTTGTTTATAATATAAGGTGCTGTAGCTCTAACATTCTGTCATATTTTAAATTAAAAAACACAATTATAAATTTGTGAAACAAGCATAACTAAATTAGGAATTGAAAACAGCTGGTTCAATACAAGTCACAGATTTCAGTTTTTATACTCCTTAAAATTAATTTTTCCTGGAACTTGGACACTTAAAAAACATTTCAGTTACACCGTGTGCCAGTCTGTCATTTGTCATGGAACATGAAGAGCCCAGGTGCCAATGATGTGAACTTTTCCTGTTGGCCCCCAAACTATGACTCAGTGTTGTCCTGAGCTGACCACACTTCTTATGGTAGCAAGAAAAGTGCTATTTCATCTTTGACAGTAGCTATCAGAAACTGTGCATAATGACACAGTTCATTCTCAAGCGATTAAGTTATACAATGTTGCCTTTCATAAAGGATGACAAATCCTGAAAAAGATAATACCTAAAAAATAACATTAAAAAGAAAATGGTTCTTAAAGGACAGTAATTTAGAGGTATTTAGAATAGAAATACAATACTATTTGACTGATAAAGAAAAAGAACTTTCCATTTTACATCAGTTACTGAATGCTTGACAGCACACATAATACGAGACCTATGTAAATATTAAACTTGAAAGAGCTACTGTATTAATAGATTTGTTTCCATTTGATTAAATGCTTTTAGTCTTGTCTCGCTATTTAGTCTCCACATATTTATTTTGAAATAGCAGAAATTTCACAATCATAATGTAATTTAAATACTATATTAAATGATTTATAAACACATGCTACATTGCCGTATTCTCAATTTTAAATAATTAAATATTCTTTTAAATTTGTGATTCTAGTTACTGATATTTAAGCAGTAGGACACAGAATTGTTGGTAAGAAACAAAGGAGAACAGTGTGATAAAAAATACTATAAATTAAAGCAACATGTAAAATAAATTGTAGAATGGTCATCACAAATTTAGTTGGTTTCTCAAGTGTTGAAATAAGTCTGTAGTATTGTTTTTTCAAACACATTTTAATGTATCAAACAGAGCTATTTGTACTCAATAAGAACCAATTTATTCTAATATATTAACTCCAGTAGTATAATCAAGGTTACTTAAGTAATATAGATAGCTAAGTATCATAGGATCAAAAAGTATTTTACATGAAAAATTTCAGGTGCAGGTGTACTGTTCATTATTAAAGTCAACAATTATTTTTAAAGAATTAAAATAATTCAGCATGGCAATTGTTTATTCAGTTCTAAGCAAACTCACAAAACACTGTGTTCAGATTTGTGTTTAATCTTGTTGCACTAGACTACACTAACAATCTGAAGGCTTTAAAATGAGATTTAAAATCACTGGGTGATCCACAGAAGATCACTGGGGAAAGTTTTCCCAGCAGTTAACAGAATTTTAAGTATAAATGGAGATTGGCATTATCAAAACCTTCCACTTGATTATTATAAAATGAGATTTAGAGCAAACATCCTTAAAGAGTGGGTTCTTCTATGAAGCAAGCTTGTTGTATGCATTAAGCAATACATTCTCCAGCTTTTATAACAGTGACAAAAAGAAGTTTTACTGTTTTGTTCACAACAGAAATGTTCTCATACCAATAAAAATAGGCAACATTCTATTTCTGAGCTATCATATATTAGGTTCTTTGTCATGTTAACTTTATGACTAAAAGATATGTGAATTTTAAAGTTCTTTACCCTCTCTGATCTCAGTTGTATACACGAAATATGATGGCACAGAACCAAAGAATTTCTAAAAGTTCTTTCTCAATGCTTTCTATCTATTCTTCTCATACACTATACAGAGAACAAGAGTGTCAGTGTGTAGAGAAACTAAGCATGCTCTTTTATAAAAGAAATGCTAGAAACTTTTTAAAATAATGATCTGTCTCAATAATGGACAAAAGAACCATATCTGAATGTTTCAATTTTGCCTATCAAATATAATTAAAAGTGTTTATGTTTAAGGTCTACAAAAACAGCTTTACATTTTGTTAAGAACTTGAAAGGTATACTTGTAAAACAAAAGAAGAGAATAAAAGAAAAAGGGGAAAAATTATAAACTATATTAGGAAATTTTCAAGCAAAACTTTTCATGATAAATTGTCACTGATGGCCTAGACGTAGGTAGTTCACATCCACCAAAAACAAAAAATACGTCTTTTGCTTTTGTTATATACAGCAAGTGTTAATTTTCAAAACAAGCACATCATGTAGTTTTTTGTTTGTCATTTAATTACTCAGACAGAATAAAAAGAAGCTAAAAAAAATTCAGAAGGCTTCATTTGGGTCATTAGCGCAAAGGTAAATAAAATTCTCCATCACTTGCCATTTCTAAAGCAAATACAGGAATGAATTTAAAAGGTTAGAATCACAGAATCTTAAAAGCTTTAAAGAACAACTTATCACTCAGCTTTCTTTTATAAGAAAGGAATCCAGAAAACCAAATTATTTACCCCAGATAGTAAACTCTAATAGATAGTACAGCTATCTCAAACATACTATCACATGTTTTAAGGACAATCATTTACTTTAAAACTTATATAATTCTAAAGAATCAGTTATGAATGGCTCAGGGACAACCTTTCCTCCCCAAGAAAATTCAAACGATCTTCAAAGCTTCAATGAAGCTTTGAAATCTGATATACTGTTGGACACTGTCATTTTGAAACATATGAATACCAACAATATTAAAGTATCAATAACAACAAAATCATTTTGAATCATAATTCTTGAAACCCTTAAAGTCAACACTGTTACAGTGCTATACTGATTAAAAGAAGGTTCTTAAAAAAACCATGTATTTTATACATTCTTCCAATTAAATTTTAGATGAGAGTTGACATCATGTACACAAAGCGAACTAATACGGGATATATAGAGCATTTTCCAAGGAAAACATGGAAGGGATGTGAAACCTAAGGAAAAAAAACTGTTAATAAAAAGTTAAAAACTAGCATATAAGGTTTGGAAAAATACAATTTCCAACAACCATTCTATACAAAATGGAAACTAATTTTCAGTCTTAATGTTTCTCAATTGTCCTCTATCCAAATAACAATTGTGATACATGAATGAGAAAAAGCATTGTTTTTCCAGTGATTCTCTCTTGTTTTCAGTGATCCAAACTCAAATGAGCTGGTTCATTTGTTTCTCACAATTGACTGTTTCGCCAATGAAGAGTCAATACATTCTTATCACTTAAATGAAGCCATAGTGCTAAGTACCAATCATTCCCATGGCACATATTCGTTGTTTAATAATAATTGATCACCATGAATATGACCTATAATGATAAAGCTCTTACATACTAATATTCTGAAAAAGTCAGCAGTATGAAATTTCACTTATCATGAATCTTTTGATAAAACAATGCTGGGAAGAACTAAAGAACCATCTACTACTTAGATGAATCCTATAATGACTGAGGCTTACCCAGGACAGAGCTACTAGCAGCAATACCTTAGGACTTTTGGTTGATTTCCCTTATATCTTTCTAGTCATTAGGTTCAGATAGTCAAGTGTCGTCTGACTCAAAAAAATAGTTCTTTTGGAGAGAAATAGTTCAAAAAGCTGTGAGAAAAAGTGATTACAAAAACCACTAAGAACAAATGTGCTATTGAGAGGTAAACATTTCAAATCCATATAACATATGTATTAATATATGTATATATTTATATATTTCTAAGTTGTAATATTCTTCACAAAGATCAATTTTAAATTCTGTACAATGATAAATTATTTTTGACAGTGATAAAATGCTACATTTCTACCTAAATTTAGTCATCTTGAGTAATTATTTCATTGAATTGTCAAAAAAGGACATCTTTGTTATCTCTACTTTTAGATAAAGAAATCAGTGGCTTCAGATTTAAAGAGAGCCAGACATAGTACTTTATATTTGTAATCCCAGAAATCTGGGATATCAAGGTAGGAGGCCTGCCACATTTCAGTCTACCTAGGTAACTGTGTGAAAGGTGCTGTGTTCAATACACAGTGAGGAGGAGAAGGTGGAGGAGGACAGTGAAGAAGAGGAGGCAATAGTGCTGAAGAAGGAAGAGTAGAGGAAGGTGGAAAAGTAAAGACTGGGATTTGAGTTAGACCACAACTGGAGATAATTCTAGTTCCAACTGAGCAATATTTACAATTTGTACTGCTTTACACATAAAGTGCTATTATCTGTCCCTTTAATTTTTATTCATCTGAATAAAATGGGAAATGGAGAAAGAAAAGGGTAAGATAGTGAGTCTGAACATGACTACAGATGATAGAGATGTTTCTAGAACTCTGAAAGGCATCACATGGCATTTTCATTTTAGAATGGTGAATAATAAACTAATAAACTACTAGAAAATGGTTACTACACAATAATTGCTCTTAATGAACTTAACTGAAAAATTCATATCTGGATTTTGAAAAAGTTTTTACTTATTTTTTCTTAATTTATTTTAAGGATATAATAATCACAAGGACATTAGGAATGGTACACATTTAAAAGACCAAGATGAGTGGCATTCAACCATAGGTTTGTAAAAAATAAATTAAGGTTTCTTGAAAGCAAGCATTAATATTCAATTATTAATCCAATCTTGTATAACTATATCTATTAATCTGAGCAACAGATTTGAAGATAAAAAGAGATAACATAACTATTGTTAGCTACTTCTGTTTTGAAAATCTTTAATATATGGATTATTCATGTTGTCCTGCTTCTATTTTTCTATTTGACTTTACTTCTGTTTTTACTCTTCAAAATAAAATTTAAAAATTAAATTTAAAAAGTTATTACCCAGTAGTGAGTCTTTTTATGATTTGTATTTCATAAGTCATACAAATCACACAATTTATTTCTAACTCTGTCTTTAGTTATTATAAAGCTATGTTACTACAATAAAATCATTAGGAATATGTATAAATTTATGAATAGATTGTTGTCAAGTTTTAAAAATATCTACAATCCAAATGTTGCCTATTGCTTTGAGATAAATTCTAATGTTCTATATTCAGTTACTAAACACACTTCACAGACCTATTGTATAATGAAAATAGTGTTAATTTTAATGACAAAGGGAGAAATGTTGGCTTCCATGAAAAAAAGCAACCAGAAAAGGTGTTTTAGTTATATTCAATGTCAGCAAATCTCTCTTAGGCAAATATCTGTCTAAATAAATATACAAATTTATATTTATACAGCTGAAAATCAATTATTATAAACCATAACATGTATTTGCTCTAAAATTTTCACGCCTTGTTTAGCATTCCTACACAAAGTATCTGCAGGAAATAGAAACTACAATTAGAATGAGGTATTGTTAACAAGATTTAGAATAGCACACTCTTCTGTCCACAAGTTTAACTGCAAATCACTTATCACAGGTAATGTAAAGAGATGAGCTAATTTAGGGTAGTTTTCATCCTACTAATAGACTTAAAGTTGCTTTTTCTTACTCATATTTCCTAATTAGAAAAACATAATGAAAAGAAGCTAATCAAGCAAAATAGTAATTACAGTAGAAATGAAACCCAGGTACAATAGCCATTCAAGAAAATAACTTTCAATTCACAATACACATTCATAAAATTAAAAACTATATTTCCATGTGTAGAAAAGCATAAAGTTTCATAGGAGAGAAGAGTTAGGGCAGAGTTTCTTGCTGCCAAGCCTGGGCCAAGGCTGCCTTTGTGGGAGCAATTCGAGTATCATAAGTTTTGGGTTATCATAATCATTAGGAGGTGCTAGATCTATTAATGGACTGAATATATGGCTAGATGGGAGCATAAGACAAACACACTGAACTATCCTGCCTCAAATGAATTTCTTTCTCATTTGAAAGAGTTATGACTAATACCAGAAGGGCAAGCTTCAAAAATTTATTTCACATCAAACATTATTCTTACTTTTGATATTGCCAAGTCCACAAATTTGTTAAACTTTCTCATTTAAGCAAGCATTTTATTTCCGTGTCTCTTAAGATCTACAGAGCAGTTACAAAAGTAGTTGTGAAGGTTCCCATATTCCTCTCACCCATATTCTCCTATTATTATATTTCATATTCATATGCTACAACTGTTGCACCTAAAAGGCCAAAGTGGTTACATTGCTATTACACCAAACTCCATAGTTCTATTGTGATTTCATTATTTTTTTCTAATGTACCTTTTTCCAGAATATAATCCAAGACATCCAAATAACAACCACAAGGCTCCTCTTACATTTTCACCATTTCTTTGATTTTGATGAATCTAACCACTGTATTACCTATTCTTTAAAATATCCTTAAACTGGAGTTTGTCTAATGATTTTTATCATGGTTAGAATGAGCTTATAGGTTTTGAATGGGAGACCAAAGGTTATTTGCTCTAAAAATCACTGACCACTGATGATAACCTTGATCACCTGGACAACTTAGAAAATGCCAGGTTTCTCATCTGCAAAGTTATGTTTCCCCTTTCCAAACTTATTGTTAAGTCAACAAATTTAACCCACAATCAAGGAATGAGAGTTTAAGAGCTACTACCTCCTTGGTGAGTGAATGATCTATATAAATGATTTGGAATGCTCTATATAGGTAATTTGTCTCTTCATATCAAATGAGTCTGATTTGTCTTCTAATACTAGTTTTTCTCTTAATACTAATTTTTATTGCCACATGTATCAATTCCTCTGCTCTTGCACTTTCTTGTACATACACAGAATGATTCCTTATGTAAATGCGTCTCATAAGACCAAATATGTTCATTATAAGTAGGTAAAATAATTTTCATTTAATTTAGTCAAATTGCATACCTACATATAGAAACCAATATTAGTCAGGTGCAGTAGTACACATCTTTAATCTGAGCACTCTGGGTGTCTGAGGCAGGAAATAGAGAGTTGAAGCCCAGCCTGTGCAATTTAACTTAATGAGACCCTTTCTCGATTTTTCAAAAAAGGTGTGATGTAGCTCAGTTCAAAGGTCCATGGTTCAATCTCCAGTGCCACAAACGAAAAAAAAAACCTATTATGAATTATTTTCCCTATCCATTAAAGTAAGGATATTACACCGAATTTTTTTATGAGATGGAATCTTATGTACTATACTTCCCAGGCTAGCTTAAAACTCATGGACTCAAGTGATCCTGAGATTCCCAAGTAGTTGAGAATAGTTGTGCCATCTATCCATTTTTAATTATACTGAACTTTTAAGAAATATCTGAATAGGTATATTATCTATTAATTTTATTTCAAGAGATTTTGCACAATGTCAGTTATAGAAAAAAGCTGGTGGGTTCAAAAAACTGATATAGGGAAAAGTAATAGACTACAATGTTGTTACCCATGGATTCTGATTGATGACAAAAAATATAAAATTTATGACATTTATGAAACTAGAAGTTTGAATAACTGCTTGTTGATGACATTAAGGAACAAATTTTGATATGATGATAGTGTTGTTACCTAGCTAATGTTGTACCTATTTTCTATGTTCATGGGTTGGTTTTCAGGATGAAATAAGAATTATCTAGCAAAGTAACCTCATTTGAAAAAAGTAAACTAAAACAAGAAGCCAATGCTAAACATTAAATCAGAAACATTTTTTAAATTAATGTAGATGAAGATTGTATAGTATTACTTCACTTAAGTCTTTTCACAGACTGCTTTTGAATACAAATTATCAATTACTTCAAGGAAAATGAATGCTTAAAACCATCCTCCCAAATTAATTTTAATTCATAGGGATTTTAAAAGGTAATTATCAATGTAGGTGAGAAAGGTGCTTTACATAATCAAATGGACAAAGCTTGGGCAACTTCAAAACACTGGTAGTTACACAGTACAATTATTGTTTTGAAATTCTATTGTCCTCAGTACTGTTTTTCCTTTTATAAATAATGAGGGAACACAATGTATTCTCTCCACAGCAGCAATTTAAGTTGCTTCACTTACTTTATAACTTCTAACCTAAAGCAAGCGCATGTCAATTTCACTAAAGGAAAGCAAGGAAAAACAATAAAATATCATCACTATACTTTTACTCTCAACAATTCTTTTCTGTTCCTATATAAATACTAGAATATATATTTTAAATACATGTACAAAAGTATATAATCACTTTAAAATATAAAGTAGATAGATATTTACCTTTCACTACCATTTCACAAGTACTCAAATGATGCAACATCCCTGACTCCGTACTTTCCATCTATTTCACAACAATTTTTTGATATGATTGTCTCTAGTATTTAACTTGCTTTTGTTTTTCACTAAACTATCATGTCATATCTTGATCTGTGATCATGAATTCCAAAAATAACTTTTGGAGATAAATCAATCTTTGTTGGATAGGTAAGGGTGTTTCAGAAGCACAGGAATGTTCTAAGTAAATTTTGTGAGGAAACACCAGTGAAATGAAAATAGCAATGGTAACCACAGCTGTATCAATGTGAACAAGGTAAGTCATCACTAGGAATAGATGTGACGTGCATATGAACATCTCTTATCAGGTGTCATGTACTTTTATTAGCAATCCTTTGAGAGAAAGAAAATCTTCTTGGCACCAAGTTGGTAGTAGTTACCATTTGAACTAGTTTTGTGCCATGTGTTTATTAGGAAGAGAGGAGCGGCAAACTCCTGAAGTTCACTGCAAAACAGAAAAGCTGTCTCCCAGGCTGTAGTTATGCATGGCATCTTTGTCACAGACTAGAGCCCTATTCTGAGTAGAAACACTTTGCTATACATATGCTGTTACGATGGCAGATGGACCCCAAAACTATAGTTCATCTTAACAGACATTATCTGTAGGCAGACACAATATGACTGAAATGAAAATAAATCATATTTTATCGACTTACATGTTTTCACACTGGCCCAAGAATCACAACCCATCTTAACAGACACTAAAGATATAGGTCTAAAAGAGGATGGCTACATCTTTGAAAGCGTTTCCAGATTCTTCTCACGTCACCTCTATTTCCAGTAGAAAGGCAGAGTGGAAACTATGTATTTTAGAACCAGTTAGAAATCAATTCAAGTGGTATAATTAAACACCTGCCCAAAGAGCCAGGGAAATAGCTCAGTAAAATCAGCACTCTCCTGGCAAGTGCAAGGTCCTGAGATCAATCCCCAGTACTGCAAATATATCTATATCTATATCTATGCCCAATAATTATTCCAATATATAAGACCATTCATTCAAGATTTATAAGCAAAAACTCTCTAAGCAAAAGCTTCCTTACCTGTTAAGTGTCGATAATTCTAAATTTTTAGGACTAAGGCATGACAGACAGTGGAGGGAACCCACATACTATAATACAGGGTATAACAGTAAGTATATAGTACTATTTATTATTTTTCTGCCTTAAAGATTAACAATGTAATATAATGTCTTCATTAATTTTGAAACACTAGAAGTTGGCATTTATTTTTCACTTATACACCAGTCATTGTTTTAACAAGAAAATATAGTAAAAGTTAGGAACACTTGTTAAAGTTGGTGATTCTAGGTAACAGTGTCCTCCAATTTATAAGAATGAGAAAACTTGGCACAAGTTACTTAAATTGTTCCTAAGATGATCACCAAGCTAGGAAATGATGTTGTAAGGGTATAAACCCAAGCATGTTATTCCAGTGTGCTCCTACGTGTACTTTATATGTGTTGCCAATTTTTAAATGGTAGAAGAGTCAGGAAATGAAAAAGTCAGTTCTGAAGATAATTATGTATATACCTAAACTGTATCCTTCATGCTCAAGATTTTGAATCCAAGTCAGTAACAGGGTAAGGACTCATGTTATACCTAAGGACATCACTGAACAGATGTTCCAGCACTGATGCGCTGCTTAACTTCTCTGTAGTTTATTTATAAAGAAAAGCTTAAAAGCCATACCTTCTCTAACTTTTAAGGATTACCATTAATATGAAATATGAAGTAAATGAGACTTTTCCAGGTTTGGAAAATGAGAGGAAGAATCAAACTATGTAGTATAACTTTTGCAAAAATACTCAAAAATTAAAAAATAAACATAATTTCAAATGTACAAAAATTCTAACTAAAATGACAACTTATTTTTTTCAATATGAAAATGGCTTTTAGAAAATGCAGTATTCTGAAACACTGAATTCTCCTGGGAAAAACAATTTCTTTCCGATCTTACATGTATTATTAGATTGATCAGCAAACCCTTCCTTCACATATTAAGAGCTATTTTCAACAGGATCCTAATGAAATCATCACATATTCCAAATAACTTGAATATAGACAGGTTACCATACATAAATTCAACATATTATGTCTAGAGACAGACGAGAGAGAAAAACTGTCTAATCTAATGTATTCCAGAGAATCAACTTCTCTCTGTATGTTGCAATTCAATATCAAAATCAAAAGCCTCTGTTCTGACAGCTACAAGGCAAGGGAGTAGGCTCCTGAATAAGGAAGCATTGCCCCATTGATTTAATGCAATCCCAACAGACTTCTGCAAAGTTCATCCTGTCACCAAATATGGAGGGAAGTGAGAAAAAGCATCTAGTCCTGACATGACACATTGGCTATATACCATGTGGAAATTGGCTAGTCCGAAAACTACCAACTGGACTACTGTATCAGTATAGCAATGTTAACAAAAAATTTTGTTTTCTCTTTTATGTGGCTAATACTTTTGTGGCTTATTTTGAAGACTAAAATATAAATCAAAGATCCAAAATTAAAACATGAATTTTACACTCAATAAAGGAAAAACCCTAAGTTATCAGGACTATTACACTTTTTAAATTTATTTATTTTTATTTTTGGCAGAACTGGGGATTGAACTCAGGCCCTTGCACTTGCCAGGGAAGTGCTTATTCCACTGAGCCATCCCCCTGGCCAAAAGGCATTTTAATTTATTTATTTTTATTTTTGGCAGAACTGGGGACTATTACACTTTTAAAAATACTATAGGTGGTTAAAAATGAAATTATAAGAAATAAGCTCCCATATGTACATATAAAACTCTCCAAAATTGTAAGACATTTGGTTAACATTTTTAACATTAATCACTTAGCAGAATTATTTATAGATTGTACTGTAAGGATTTTGTTAGTAAATTATGCTGTAAGAATAACCAACACCTTCTTAGAAAATTACTCCATAATATTTGGTAAATAGGTTGAAAAAGTAAAATGCAGGACCTAAATCAGACTCTTATTGATTGATTGCAGGTATTACTTGAGAAAACATTTTGCAAACTTGTTATAAAAACAGCAGATAAGGGGCTGGGAAGACAGCTCAGTAGAATAAGCACTTGCCTGGCAAGCAGAGGGTCCTGAATTCAATCCCCAGCCACCCCCCCGCAAAAAAAAAACAAAAAAAAAAACCGAGCAGATATTGCCTGGAAAATGCATGGTCCTGAGTTCAATCCCCAGTGTCCATCAAAACAAAGAAGGAAAAACAGCAGATATATCTGACACAAAACAAAAATTTTAAGAAACCGCCACAAAAGGATATCGAGCAACACTTAAAGAGGTAACTAACTTGGTGTGTTATCTTTTTATCTACCATTGTATCCAAAGATTATTCATCCTATCCAATAAAACTGACTTCTAAGAATATTGAGGTGACCAGTTATGTGTGCTATGTTTAGACATGTGGCAATGTTTTTATCATGTGTTAGTGGCAGTGCAAATTTTGTTTTTTTAAATAAAGTTTTGTTTCTGTATTGTTCCAAAAATTAAATAGATGTATTAAGTAGAATAAATTATAGTATATTAGTAAAATTTATTTTTTAATTTAGTTGAATTTTATTATGAAGAGCAAAACCAGAAGCAAAAACAAATAGAAAAAATGCCAGAAACAGGGTAATACAACAATGCATATGCTACAGATTTTCAAAATAAGGACAGCTAATTAGCAATGGTTGTTCTATTATCTATTTTTGACATCAAATCTGTTGCTCGAATTATCATATATAGTTATGCAACATTGGACAAGTAACTGAATATTTATGCTTGATTTCAAGAAATCTTAATTTTTTCTTTGTCTTTTGTTAAAATTTATTTTAAAGAGACTACAATAATTGATAAGACATTAGAAAAGGTACACACTGAGAAATCAAGATGTGAGGTATTCAGCCAAAGGTTTTGTATTGTGCACTGTTGTCCTTGGTGTAGTGGTTCACATCGCAGATATCAGCATAGAGTTAGTCAAGGTGAAAATTCTAAACACTCAATGTATTAATTCATCGACTCTGTATGGTTAAGGTGTCGTGAAACTGTCTGACTGGCATTTGTATTTTAATGAAATAAAAATAAATGGAAAAAAAAATTCTAAACACTAACTGGTATTTTTAAAAAACTGATGGAAACTATGAGTACAATCATCTCAGCCATGCTGATATATACTTGCATGTTTTTCCTCCCTTCCTTGTTTCCTATCTTTTCTCCTTTCCCTTATCTTCATTGCTTCTAAAGTTCAGTTTCTTTCCATTGTACTATATCTATTACACCTTTCAGGTTTTATTCTGTTAGGTTCTTTCAGTAGGGAGAAAATACAGTAATATTTAATGAGTTGATGCAAACACTGATGCTCTTTCCTCAAACTGCACAAGTGAAAACCTCTGTCAGAATTAATGACTATAATTCAAACAAATCAAAAAAGTTAAATGCATCTTTGAGTTTAAAAAATTGCATCATGTTGAATGTTTATAAGTCAAATCAGTGTACTGTTGGTTCTTCTGTTTTGCAATACTAGCAATAATTCTTTTCCTTCCTTCCTTCCTTCCTTCCTTCCTTCCTTCCTTCCTTCCTTCCTTCCTTCCTTCCTTCCTTTCTTTCTTTCTTTCTTTCTTTCTTTCTTTCTTTCTTTCTTTCTTTCTGAAACAGAGTCTCACATGCAGTTCAGGCTGGCCTTCGCCTCCCTATGCAGTGCAGACTGGCTTCAAACTCATGGCAATCCTCCTGCCTTAGTCTCCCAAATGCTGTGACTACAGATGTGCACCACCACATCTGGCAGCACTAGCTAGAATATATAAACCTAATATGTTTTAGTAGGTCAAACAACCTGTGTGCTAATGTTAAGGACATAAAATCTTTACTTATTCTTCTTTATACTTTAACAATTCTATGTTGAGGGAAGTCATACTTTATTAGAAAAATATTCTGTAATTCAGCTGCTAGTAACCATGTGATGCACAAAACCCCACACATACACATGGGACCTGTACTCAGGAAGCTAGCTTTACAATGACTCTACATACATCCTCAATAAGTACTCTCAAAAATTTGTCAAAATAAACTCACATTTAACAGCTTTTTCAAAGTTAAAGATAAAATGGAAAATTACACAAAAATTGATTTAAGATGCATCTTTACTATCTCCATTTTATTATCATTAATAAAAATGTAACTTCAATAGTAACTTCATTACAAAGTGTTACTTTTTCGTCTCATATACCTAATTATCAAACAAAAGATATTTCATTCTCCTTAACAGAAAAAAATTTTACTTTGTATACACTATGAGGCTTCTAAATTTTTATGTGAAAACAAACATAATCTATTTTATTAATTTCACTGTACTATATGCCATAGAGAGTTCCTTTTAAAGTACCAAAAGAAGTATACATTTAGAAAATTTGAATGTAGAATACTAAACACTTCAAAGAGGTTAAGTATCAACTTCTAAACCATGAAGTACTTGTTTATTTTTCTGTCCTACTAGGTGACATCAGCAAATAATATTTATATCATGTTTATAATATTTGTAGGATAAATAGAGAAGTCTCACTTCACTGAATTTTAATTTTTCTAATATTTCATAATAAAAGTAGTCTAAATCATGACTTAGGGCTTTGAATTGGCTATAGCGAAACAACTCTGAGAAACAGATAATGAAATCCTCCTTCACAGTGTATTCGGAATATACAAGCTGGCACTGAAGTATCCCTCAGAGCACTATAAGAGACTATATGTGCATTGTCATTTAGGAAAGCAGAGTTGCTGACAGACCAGTAATCTGTGAATAATTTAATTTATTCTGTCACTCCAAAAATATTTTCTGAGTGGCTATTTTACAACAGATACATTCTTATACATTGTTCCAAGAAAAAAGACAGAGTCCCTTGTCCTCATCTAGTAGGAGAGTTAGACATTAATCAAATTGCCATACAAATTAATTTATAAGTAAAGTTATCAAATGGGACACAGGACATACACATGGTACTTGAATGCCACTATATAAGTGGGGATTTGGTGTGATTTGGGAAATATGAGAATACATTCCTGATATGTAAGAAGAAAGGCTTGAGATCTGAATGGTGAGAAGGACTTAATTAAGTGAAGAAAAGAAAGCAGAATATATGTAGTGCAAAGGCTAAGTGATAAGCAAACAGGAAGGCCTGAGTGGTGGCCAGTGCAGGTAGTTTGACATGAAGCTTAGCTCAAAAGCAATAACCAAACCTTCAAGGGTCTCACAGATGGTGTTAAAGGCTTTGATCTTTAGCCTACATACAATGAGAAGAGACTGAATTGTTTTTGTTTAATGAGTTCAAGAATTGAGAGGCCAGGATCAGATAAGAATTGTTCTCAGGAATTCATCTTGACTGGTTAATAGATAAACAAAATTAAAATGGTATAATTATCATGACCTTGATAGAAAACATCATATTTTACCACCTATAATAACAAGAGAAAAGGTGAAGAAAGAGCTAATTAAACTTACTTTTTGTAAACTTAACTACCACTTCTCAAACTTCTCCACTGATGTATTGATAACTGATGAACAGAGCAAATACACAACCATGGGCTGTCTGAGTGAAGAATCCAACTTTCAGCAGCAGTTGCAAGCCTAAACTTCCTATTAAGCCTTTAGTCCTACCTTTAAAATCGTATTTATTTTGTTTTCTATGTCATAGAGAATGCATGGTTGTCTTAATATTAAAAACAATAGCTTAACCCTTTAGCTTCTTTTGATTGTTTGGCTTTTGCACTGACAGAAATATACCATTTTGAGGAGCATAAGCCTATCCTATTTATGATAACTGTGCATTTGCCTGCTGAACATTATTCAACACAGTGACTCTGTGCTGAAGATCATACACTTATTGTTTACAGACCCTGAAGCATGTCAGAAATCATTAAAAGTTTTAGACATCATTTTTTTTGAAATTACCTAATTTCCCTGTCTGCTTTTAAAGTAGTGAAGATGCTCCACCTTCTATTACTCTTAATAGAAGCTAATATTTCATCTTTCACAATAAGCTCCATGAGAAGTGCTTAACATCACACAGAATGCTAAATGCCGTTAAGAACAAAGTAAGCTGTAGTCTGAGGTTTTGCTGCTACAAATGAAAATGAAAAGTTTTCACTGCTTTAAGAACAGTATTAATATTTAGAAGTCTATCTTCATTCTTCATGTAATAATGGGGACCAGTAAAATTTTAAATACCCAACAACATAATGTTAATGTTGTAATTAATCTTCAAAACAACTCATTTTAACATTATTTCCAAATTATTCCTGAGAAACAGATTTGAAACAGCTGTACCAATTCAATACACATTCTTTGTGGGCTTATTTTTGGCAGCCAAAATTTTATAATGTGGTATTTATTTAAGCTCAGGACACGATGAGTTTTATTGTCTTTATAAAATGCAGATTTGTTCTTGTACTTTTCTACCACCTACTCACACTCCTCCCTTACTTTCCCTCTTCTGCCCACCTCTCCTTGTCAACCAGACAAAACTATGGTTAACTGCCCCATCTCAGCCCTAGTCTTTGTTTAAATAGTTGATAAAACTCCATCTTTCCCATAAACCCCATCCTGATTCACAAAATTATCAGCTCTTTCCATTGGTACTTATACACATATTACAGTGCTCAGAAATTTACCCAGTATACTAGTTGCTTCCTGTCTGCTTTGGCACTGGATTGTAAAGTCTGCTCTGCCCTCACTAACACAGGGTCACTTTTTCACAGCAGAGAATAACTGATTCAAAATAATCTTTTAAAGTACCTGCTAAGCACATGGATTGTGTAACTAAGGCATGAGAACCAGAATGTATCCACATAAATATAGTATTTGTTCCTAATTAGGAGTAAATCTTGAGTGTTAAGGAGCAAAAGTTAATGAAACTATACATAAAAATCTGTCTTGTGAACAGATTTCCACGTATCAAGTTAAAAGTACTTTTTGCATAAAATGGTAAAAATTTGTATATCAAAAAATCAAACCCAAACTTGGTGCCTATCGAGTCACTTTACAAATAGGAAAAAAATCTAATTTTTCAAAAAGGAGTGATATGATCAATTTGATATTTCAAGTTTCTGACTAAAAAAGTATTTTCATCTACATACAGTTCAGCTAAAATTTTTTATATTTTCCTGTATCAAATGAAGACACAAGGGAGAAAAAAAAAAAGAATTACTAAAGATTATTTTACCTGTCAAAACTTCCTTGCCTTATCAGATACATTCTCCTCCACAGCTTTTAATCTGTACACTGAATAGACTTTACTTCATTACATTTACCTTTAAGTTTGCATGAAAAACATTGGTTTTGCTTTATACCTAAAATAACATATTTGATTTTCTATCCTCAAGATGGCTGAGTCATAGGGATAGAAATTAGAAGTCAGAAGATGCTTCTAGAAGCAAATTGATACAGTAAACAGTAAAGAGTAGAGAGGATCATTGTGGAATGTGGTCAGAAAAAGGCTATCTTAATTTTTTAGATGATTTTAGGGATTGTAATATGACACTAGCTGGAGTTAACTTACAGACACCACAAGAGAAGATGAGTAAAGCAGGACTTGTTCAGAAACTTTGGACATCACAATTATTTTATTTGACCCAAAAAGAAAACAGAGAACACAGAAGAACGCCATGAAGGGAGACGGTTCTAGAAAATAACTGTTTTAGCCATGTGGGTATTCCTAATAGGTCTCAAAGTTAGAAAAGATGTGAGAAGAAAATTGGAATGGCTACATGTGAGATAGGCAAGAAATTAATAATAAAACTAATCACATGGGCCCTAAAATGTTCAAAGGTTTTTCTTACATTTCACTGAGCAAAACAAAAAAGTGGAAAAGGACTGGGGATTCAAACAGATACAACTGTAAAGTGTGTGCAAAGAAATAAAGCTGATAAATAAGACGCATCAGAGCAGCACATTAAGCAAAATTAGTCATATTGGCTTACTTTAGTTGCCTATAGCTTTTTCCAATAACTTGTTAGTTTTTCCTTTGAAAAGAGTTTATGTTTTACAATTTTGTCAAAACTACAAGTGGCCTGAATGCGATTTCTAAAATAAGGTTAGTTTCAAATGATATATAATGAGTATTTGGTTTTCTCCAAAAATATTTTTACAAGTTTAACTTTTAAATTAATATGAAAGTTTATAAGCTATGTCTCAAATAGCGTATTTGCAAAATAATCTAGGAAGTAGTGCGTGGTGAAGCAAATGTGTAATCTGGCACTCTGGGAAGCTGAGGCAAGAATGTCATAAGTTTGAGCTCAGCCCGGAGAACTTAACAAATTAATAAGATCATAAATGAACTGGGAATGCAGTTCACTGCAAAGACCATAGAGTTAATAACCAGTATTACACACACACACACACACACACACACACACACACACACATAAACACACACACGAGTAGTCTCGGATTAACTACTTATTTTACTGACTCATAAGGAGTTTGTGGATTCACTTCAACTAACATAACAGTGTGTCATACCAAATTTTTATTGTTGATAGCAAATTTAGTGAATATTGGATTTTACAAATAATGAAATTGGGAATGGGCAAAAATGTAAATATTCCCTTATATTTTTGCTAACAATTAAAGTATATATCTACATGCAATATATTTTAATAAAATAGCTCAGGATGTATTGTAACATATAAATCGCATTTCATAAATAATCCTGAATATATGCTACCAAAGGTCAACATCTTGTCATCACATTTCACCCTTCATTTCCTTCTGTGATGATATCCTCTATACCACTTCTATAAAATGTCTAGGATCATACATATATTACTATGTTTATTATTTAATGGTTCCTTTTTCTGTTTACTGGGGAGAAAATAGCCTGGAAAGATCATAAAGCATGTACCTTACAGAGTTAGCAACTATTTTTCAATCTGACCAGCAGAAAGCATATGCTCTGTGCTTTAAATGTTAAAGATGATGAAACTGTCATATTAGGAGCATGCTCTGAAGAACTCCCACAACGTTGGAGTTGTTCAACAGTCTTGTTCCCTCTTTTGTACTGCTTTTATAACACTCTACATTATACAACACCAAATGAAGTTTAACCATCTCAAAGCTACAGCCCAAATTAGCAATTGACTTTTAAATATTACTGTATCTCCATAAAGGGTAAAATTTATTTCTAAATATCTTTCATTAAAGTTTACTTTGGAAAAATAGTAGACATATAAAATAAACTAAGGTGACAGTATTAAGTGACAAGCTTAAACAAATGTTCACTTCATCCAATTCTTTTTTCTACAACTTATCTTCTGATACTGCAACTCAAATCTACAAATATCTAAATTTTATGTTGATTTCAGCAGTCAGCAGTGCAGTATTTGAAATTGGTAATTATATCAGTCATACTTTTCTGTTCCTTTGTTGTACAAATATACATAAGTTCTAACTTGGTTACTCATATGTTCTCTTCATGTAGCTCTAAACTGTGTCATGAACAGGTATAAAAACAATTTGTTGACTTCAATACAATGGGAATTCAAAATAACAGCTAATAATATTAACCTAACTTCAAAGAAGCTGCATGTTAGGCTGGAGAGATGTTTAAAGAACTAGTGTACCAGAAAACTAATAATGTGTGTCACATTATGTGCATCATATGTTGTGCAGTACTTGCTTCAGTGGACCTAAACTATGGAGAGAATGGAAACTGCAAGAATGTAACTGGATGTAAGTGAAGAAGATGGAGTATGCTGCACTCACTACAAGCATCATGGGAATTTGTAAGAGGTGGAATATAAAGGTAATCTTACTCCCATGGAGCCAGGATAGCTTTCTGAATGTTTCAGCAACAGAATCAAAACTAAAATAACCTTTCTGATGAATTTGAAAGGTTTTAATTAAGGATATTGTGCTTCCTGAAAAATGCCCTGGGTCCTCTTTTTTCCATGACTGAAATGCCAGATGTCTGTATCTGAGAAGAAAATGGGAGGAAATTGGTGGAAATCTAGAAAGCTGGAATTTCAATAGCAAATACGTAAAGAGAAGAGGCAGCAGAAAAGGTGAGCCACTGCAGGACTCTGTCTTAGTCATCCTTATGACACCCATGGCACCTTAGCACAACGCACTGCACACAGAGGGGCATTCGATAAATAATGAAGTAGGTTTAATTCAATTCACTCACATTTATACTGTGCTTTGCAGTTACAAAGCACTTTCTACATATTAGAAAAAAGTAAATGAGGAATAAGGAGGAAACTCAGATAAAAGGGAAGCAAAAGGATAAAGGAATGCCCATAAAAATAAGAAAAAGGCTTAGTCAGTTGAAGAAAAATACTAGAGGGAAAAATTCAGTTTCTTCTTGTCACTTTCAATCTGTCTCCATCATTCCACCTTTCCTTGTTCTAATGTACCCAGGGATTAGGAAGTCTGACTCCTAAAAAAAAAGCCTTAAAAAGGATGCTAGATCACCTTTGGAACAGGCATTTTCTGAGATGAGTCTCCCACTCCTGTATCTAGAGTTTATGCTCAGGTTAAACCTTGGACAAAGGTCTAACACCTCCCAAGTATCTTCCACTTGTGGCCAGGAATCTTTTATTCCACCCCATCTGTCCACCTCAGAATTCCTAAAATCTTAGGGAAGAGTTAAGCTTAGATGTGGACATCAGGGGCTCTCTAGAAACCCAGGAACTCAGACAACAGAGGGAGGTAGTGAAGCAGGAAAGCCCTGAGAATAGAGCAAGCCCAAGTGTCTGCCAAGGAGAGCGAAAGTCTGTATGTAACTGTGGTCTCAGAAATGCCCGGGGTGGCTTCAAAATGGAAGAAATCAAGAGCCATTTGAATGCGCACTACATTGCACTTGGCAGTGAGCCCCTAACCAAAAGCTCCAAGGCACAATGCCTTAGCCTGCCGGACCGAGGGGGTGGCAAAGGCCGTGCAGTATGCGCAGAAGGGAGCCCGCACATGCCAGAGCGGACGCTGTCCCAAGAGAAGCATGTTTTTCAAACCCCAAAGTGACTGGTCCCCCTGAGAATCCTAAACCCAACGTGGAGGAGGGGACTGACAGAACAGCTCCAAAAGGGAGCGATCCGATTGTGTCCTGACCCCATTTTACGGTCTTAAAAGTTGCCAGGAGAGTTGGCGCTGGAGAGGACACCTGGCTGGGGCAGCCGCCAAAGGGGGCGCCAGGTTTCTGAGGAACAAAGGGGCCGACGTCGGGGCGACCGGGAAAGCGGGTCTCTGGGGTGAAGGGCAGACTCCTCGCTGGGCTGGAAGACCAGGATCCTCACGTCCTAGCAGCCTGGGGCACGGATGGGGCACGGGAAATGGGCAAGATGCGCTGGGATTCCGCTGCCTGGCTCTCCGATTCCAACCAGGTGGCGCCCGCCGCCCTCATGCTCTCCGCGCCCCTCTGACTAGAGACAAAAGGAGACGGTAGACCCTGGCCCCCCCACCCCGCACGCGACCACCCGGGAGAAGCTCTGGTGTCGGGGTCTGTGGCAGCGAGTGCCGCTGCCTCGTGCGGGGACCCCGCGCCCCGGTACCGCGGTGCCCTCCCCACCACGGGCATTACCTTTCATCCAGTCCACGACTTGACTCGGGGACCATTTGCTCACTGGTTCCATTATCAGAGCCATGGGCAATGGGTTGCTTCCGCGCGGGTCGCGGGGCTCGGACAAAACGAAGTCGACACCTCGAGCCGCCCTCAGGTGGGGTCCGGTGCCCGCCGCAGCCTCCCGGGGCGGGCAGCGCAGAGCAAGAGGCTTTTGTGCCCTGCTCCCGGGCTGGATCGTCCCTCGGCCAACCGCGGGCAGCAGGGTGGGAGCGGTGACGGGAGGGCTCCGCGCAGGGGTCGGGGCTCTGCGCCTGGTCTACTCAGCCCCAGCTCAGGCGGCTGCGGCGGCTGCGGCTGCGGCTGCTGCCTCCGCCGCTCCGCTCGTATCTCCGTCCCCGCGGGGCTTCAGTTCATGGCTGGAGCCTCCGAGGGTCGCCGCGGTCAGGGACGGAGCCGCCGCCGCACGCCCGCAGCCAACTTGCCGGCTCGCCTTGCGCGCGCGAGTGAAGCCCCCAGCACGACTCGCCGCCGGGCGGAAATGACGAGGGGCCGCCTGCCACCCAAATTCTCTCTCCTCTCTCTCCTCTCTCCCTCCCTCTGCAGCCCTCAGATGCGGGGCGCGCGCGCCACGAGCCCCCCGCCCGCTCGTTGCCACGCGGTCCCGCCCCCCGGGGCCGACGGCAGGCGCGCGGGGCGCGTGCGCGTGCGCGCGAGCGTGTGGGCGCGAGGCCGGAGGAGCTCGTGGTCTGTCTGGCGGGCTGTCAGGTGCGGGGAGCTCGCGCCCCAGTGTCCCCGCCCTGGGGTTCCCAGAGGGCTTAGGTGCGCTGGAAGCGCGTGCGCTGCGCCAGCGCCGAGAGCCCCGTCCAAGCCAAGGTCGGTCCGTTAGGGGCTAGCAATAAGAGCGCAGCCCCAGGGCCCTGGGAGGGTCCCAGCGGCCACTGTTAGATAGGCGGACAGCCCACTAGTTGAACACCGACGGCTGGGGAGGTACTTTCAGCCAGGCTACTGTGAGGAAAGGGCGCCCACCCAGCGCCCGGGCTTGCGTGAGAGCGGGACTTTCCTAGCCCTGCCCTCCCCGGCTGCTCAGTGGGCTCCTGCTATGATTTCCCGGACCCGACCTCACCCGCGGAGATGGAGGCGTGGACTGCCCTGGACTGGAACCCGACTCAGCCAGCCAGAAGCACTGCGATGACGCGGCAGGAGGGCCCGAGCTGTGGAATCTCTCCAGCAAAGAGGGGCAGGGAGGCTGTCACTTGTGAGGTGGGAGTCTCCCAGCTCCTGGGTGCAGTTTGCCTCACCTTCCTTTGCAAAGGTCGTTTTTGAGTTCTCAGCCAACTCTTTCAAACTAAATGCTCCCAGTACCTATTTTATAAGGACCAAAAGGTAACAATATTATTTAAATGGAGTGATAATTTATAAACAATATGAGTTTTCCAAACCCTTTTTGCTGTAAGTCTTCTGTAGCGAAACGCTGCAAAATACATCTAATTAGGTTTTATTTGAAACAAATAACCTGGAGATTATCTCTGCAAACTACCACTATTATAGACGTTTTCTTTCTGTAATTCACTGTTTATAGAAAAGAACATTTACAAGTGTCACTGATTTATGGAATAGCTTTATTTTAAAAATAAATAATTTTAAATTCCTACAAGTTTTACAGTCGTAGAGAAAATTTTACAGTCGTAGAGAAAGTTTTAACATTTTTCTGTAGGATGGCTTAGTGACACAGGGCTTGCTTAGTATGTAAAGGCCCTGGGTTTGATCTTCAGCACCATTTACGCACATAAAAGTAATTTCATCAAAATACTACTAATTAAAATGGACATTTATTTAGCAAGGTACTAAGCATTTCAAAACATCTGTATTATTATCCACTTTTTACAGATAGGGAAACCTTACCTATCACATTCACATCCTATCCCTAAATGTATTACACATCGTTTTAAAAATGTTAATAAATTAATAGGCTTTAAAAGGTTAATTACTTTGAAATCATGTTGTATGATGTAACAGCAAGTTGACTCCATAACATGAACTTTGAAAGTAGTAAACCAGTAAAAAGATTTGTATCCATCTAATGAAGTGACCGTATCAGTCAATAGGAGGTTCATTGAATATTGACTGCCTACTTTTCATCAAAATATCAACTGCACACGGGCCTGAGAGGCACCACGAGTATTCCAGAGTGTTCTTGACCAGTGCTTAACATCAAGAAACTGAATGGCACAACAAGAAACCATGTTGTGGATCACATTGCAAGCATGTTCAAAGTGAGACACCACTTTTATAATGAGTAGAGTATCAATTAAGAAAGATGTCCAAGACTGGGGTATGTTAAAAATAGATGTGTATTTCATGATAGAAAAAAAGAAAACAAAGACCCAAAGGAGGATTTCGAAGACAGTCCTACATCAGAATAAACTGGTGCATACCCCCTTCCTGCTTTTGTTATAGGCAGAAGTTGAGTTGGTCTAATCACCTAAAATAACAAATGATAATAAGTCTCACAGTTAAAAATGAGCCAAAATGTGAATTTGGAGTTATGTTCTCTAATACAGTTCACCAAGACCTTACCTATTTGTTCTAAGTTCTTCTTTCTGAGGTTTCTTTCATAAAACAGCATTTGCCTTTGACTTTAACAATATAGTCAACATCAATTATTCCACTTAATCTGTTCATACCATGGCTGGCTTTTCACTTTAGATAGTCTTGATTTGGTGGGTAAGAGGATTAAATCATCATTGACTTTACTATGTTATTCTTAACTACAAATGACTCAGCTAAATATTTCCTGCACTTGTCTTTCTACAATTTTTCAAACAAACTAGTTTTTATATTATTTATTCTATTTTTGAAAATTTAATGCCTTTCTCCTTTTTTGAAAGCAAAGAATAATGTGACTACATACAAACTTGGACAGCTTAATTTTGTTTTATGATACAGTCACAAAGATTGAGAGGAAAATATTTTGTCATGAAATACACGTCAAAATATAAATGATATGAAGTCATATGTACTTCACCCTAAAAATAAACACAAAACAAACTTTAGAAGCAGCCTTAGATTACATTTGACAGCAAGTAGCTTAGATATATTGTCAATTACATTAACTGGAGATATAATCTTCAGATGTTTGCAATTTTATCAAAATGAATCACGTGAAATGCTATTTTTTATTACTTTTGGAGTTTTTAAAGTTGACTAATCCAATTTCTGCCATTAGTTGTAATAATTTTCCTTTTTGTTCTTCCCTCTCTAAATTTTCATTAAAAATCACTTTACCAAACATTATGTTAAGATTTTATAGTATAATGATTATTTTGCTTAAGTTCTATATAGAATTTACAAGTGGTTCTCCAATTGGAAACTGATTGCCTAGTGGATATGAGTTTCAGAATAATCTGAGGTATTACTTCTGTTTTATGTATTTTAAATATGAGGACAGATAGGGCATGGTTTTTCACTGGAAGAAGGACTTTCTTTTTCTTTCTTTGTATTTTAGGGAAAGGTCTACAGGGTGTTCAGGGTTTCACTACTAGATCAGACTGGACTGGGAGTGATCTTCTGTTTACAGATTCCCAAGAGCTGGGATTACCACACCCAGTCTTAACTGCATTCTTAGCGTGCCCCAGGGGCAGGGCCGGGGGAGTGCGGGGTCCAATCTCCAGCCCCTTGCCTGCTTGCAGGGGCTTTAATCCCCTGAGCTATTTGGCCAGCCCTGGAAGAAGGACTTTCAAATCTTTGTTCCTTTAGGGCCAAAGAGAGAATAATGTGTTTCTTCCTAAACTCATAGCTGAAGACATCTGAGTTCTGTGTTTTCCATATGAGGCTACCCTGTAAGGTTGTCAATCTTCACTTACCTTTTCTACTACAGAGACACTTGCTCTGTGTTAGACCTCAGATATGCCATGCAAGACATTTCGTAGTGTTTTCCATTATTTAAATTATAGACAAAATATCTTGCAGAGCCATTCTACCTTTTCCAGTTTGCTAAGGTTTTGTACTTTTTCTATAGATGTGTCTAATTTCTAGGTATTTTGCTTTCTTTTTTTTTTTTTTTTTTTTTTTTTTTTTTTTTTTTTTTTTTTTTTTTTTTTTTTTTTTT
>PVKA01021872.1:0-37947 GCA_004027165.1 Ctenomys sociabilis
GTCTTCTCAGGGTTTATCTTGTAGTCCTGTACATTATTCTGTAGTTCCTTTGTCTGTGTCATCCATGTGGATGAGTCACGGCCAATGCTTGACCAGATTGCTCTCTGTGAGAGCCTGAGAGAAAGTTTTCTCTTCATGTGACTCTCCCCAGGCACACTATAGAACTTCAATCTCTTTCCTCTGTGACTCCACAATCTCCAAGATAGCTCAGCGGTCTGAATGATTTTTTTATAACAAGTTTTAGCAAACACTTTGAGATCTAGGATTTAGGGAACATATATGCAAGAAAATATCATATACCATGATTTAAAGTTTGGAAGGTTTTTCTTCTCCTCGTTTTTCTTGCTTCTTCATGTACCACACAAAAGCACACAGATACATACACACAAACATCTCTGTAATGGCAAATCTTTATAGGTCTCATATCTTCATGCCCCTGCTAGCAATAATAGAATGGAGATGAGAATTTTCTGAATGAACTAAACAGCCATGAGTCACAGCAGTTTAAGAACATCAGAGATGTGAATAAGACATAAAAATTAAAAAGACTAGAAAATCGATTAACTCTAATCTCTCTATAATCTAATTTTACACTTGTGAGAAACCACAATTTATTTTTATTTTATTTTGTTTTATTTTATTGAGAAACAAATAGCCATAAGAAGGTTGCAAAGCTGACTAATAGGACATTTTCAATATTATATGCCTTGTACATCATTATCTTCTTAGTGGTTAACCATATTACAAGATACAGACAGGATATCCTGTCCAAACACTTTTAGTACAAATCTTTCTTATTGATTTAAGTGAAAGTAGGTGCATATCTATCCTAACTATACTATATATACCGATAAAGAATGGGCCTTCCTTTGTGTCCCCCTTTTTTGTTTAGTCCTATCATTGGCATATATATACTATAGGTGCAGGAATTCAGCAAAATAATCCAACACAGTCTACAATAGTAGTACGTTATCCACAGAAGTTATCAAATTGAGTCTTTTACAGCTCAATATATTAATATGCTTTACTTTATATACTTCATTTTTATACTTTTCTGCTGGATGGTTAAAACTAAGATAAAGCAAGAACTATACAACAAGAAATATATCTTTTGCATCTGATAAGTTTAGTCAAGCCCCTCCAGGTTTATCTTGTAACCCTGTACCACAGTTTGCAGGTCTTTTGTCAGCATCAGCCATGCAGATGAGTCCCGGTCATTGCTTGACCAATTTGCTCTCTGTGAAATCCTGAGAGAATGTTTTCTCTCCATGTGACTCTCATTAGGCACAGTATATGTCATCAGTCACCCATCTCTGTGGCCCCATAATCTCCTTGATCAGAAAATTTGGGACACAGCTAAGTTACATGATGTTAAGGTATAGGTTCTCCTATGTCCTAAGTCTTCACTGACTTTTAAAGACTAGAATCAAAATGTTGGTAGTCCTTGCAGGCCTTCTATTACTCTAATTTTTAATCTGAAAACTTAGGTTGTTAACCCTCCAGAAGAATAGCTTATTATTATAATACACCATATGCAATTGAGTCCACTATCTGCCTGAATATCAAATATTTTAGGCATAATGTGGAACAGATATTTTCCATCAAGTATTGATATGTTAAACTTTAAGTCCCTACAGAATATGGAGGTAAAAACTTTAAAAAATGAAAAAATATTTAAAGATTATGAATAAACAATTACATATTTTACACATAAATTTAGAAATTTAACGATATACAACCTTGCAGCAGAACAGTACTCTGAATTTTTTTACTTCTTTTTTGTTTTCATTTATTATCCACTTTTTTAAAAACAGAAAAAAAAAAAAAAACAGCAAACTAACTTTGGCTTGAGACAGTGTGGTAATAATTGGTATGTCATGATAAGAAGTATATATGTAGAAGATCAGACAGGTAATCCAAGCATGGCCCTTCTGTTACACATTGCTATCTTCAGTGCAGTTGCTCGGTTTATAGGTATCAGCATGTATAGTTAGTCAAGGTTAGAATCTTAGCAATTAATTGTTATTCAAAACCTGAATAACAATTCAGGTTTTCACAGGATGTTTCACAGGATCCTGCTGATGTTTCACAGGATCATTGCCTAACCCATTTTGTGCATGTAAGTGCATTGCTTTGCCCCTGTCATGTTTCCCAGCTTTTCTCCTTTCCCTCTCCTCATCATCCAATCCTCAAGTTCTCGCTTTCCTTTTAATTGTGTTATACTTTTATATTTGTATTCCTGCTTTTGAGTTCTTGTACTAGGAAGACTATAGGACATTTAAACATGTGGGTCTAGTACATTTTACTTATGAGTATATGTTTAAGTGGCATCCAATTAAATATAAATGCTTCGAGTTTAACATTCTTAATAGCTGAGGAATACTCCAATACTCCATTATATAAAAATAGCACATCTTTTTCAACCATTCCTCAGGTGATGTGTTGGTTCTTTCCAATATTGGGCTATCACAAAATGTGCTGCTATAAATATGGGCACACATATACTACTATGATATGAAATTTTCAGTTCCTCTGGGAAAATCCCCAGTAAGGGCATAGCTGGCTTGAATGGGATTTCCAGTCCTAGTTTTCTGAGAAGTCTCTACATTGATTTCTATGATGGTTGCCCCAGTCTACATTCCTACCCTCAGTGGTGAAGCGTTCCTTTTTCCCACAGCCTCTCCAAAATTTGTTGTTGGTTGATTTGTTTATAATAGCCATTCTTCCTGGAATGAAATGTTATTTCAGTGTTGTCTTAATTGTCATTTCATGGATGGCTGTTGATATGGAGCATTTTATCATATATTTATTCACGTTCTTAAACTTGTCCACTGAGAAGAGTGTGTATTTCTTGGATGCCCAATTCTGGATTGGGTCTTCAAATTTAACAGCCACAATGTTTTTTAGTTCTTTATAAATTCTGGAGAGCAGACCTTTGTCTGAGTGCTTATTAGTTAAGGTTTTTTTTCGAAATTTGAGGGTTGTCTTTTCAATTTATTGGTAATATCTTTTGATGTGTAAAAACTTCATTAAGAGGTGGTCCCACTTATTAATTGTTTGAAGTATTACTTATGTGATTTGAGTTTAGTTCATGAACTCTTTGCTTACCCAGACATCTTCAAGAGTTCCTCCCACTTTCTCTTCCAGGAGATTTAGTGTTTCTGTTTTAATGTTAGATCTTTAACCCATTTTGACTTGAGCTTAGTGCATGGTGATAGTCTTGGGTCCAGTTTTAGTTTTTGGCATGTAGAGAGCCAGTTTTTCCAGTACCATTTGTTAAAGAGACTATCATTCTCCCAGTATGCATTTTTGGATCCCTTGTTCAAAATCACATGGCTGAGTGTGTTCATAGAGGCCTTCTGATTTAGTCCATTGATTCTCAGGTCTATTTTGTTTGCCAATACCATGTTAATTTTATCACAATAGCTTTGTAGTATAATTTCAAGTCAGGAATTTTAATGCCTCTTGCCTTGTTCTTGTTTGTCAGGATTGCCTTTGCTATTCCAGGTCTATTCTGGCTCCAAGTAAATTTTAGGAATGATTTCTCTAGGTTTGGGAGGTATGTTGGTGGTAGTTTGATGGGGATTGCATTAAAGCTGTACAATAATTTTGGGAGTATGTTCATCACAATGTTGGTTCTTCTATTCATAAGCAGGGAATATCTTGCTATTTTCTGAAATCCTCCCTGATCTTTTTAAAGTACTATAATTTTCCATGAAAAGATATTTGACTAATTTAGTTAAATGAATTCCAAGGTATCTCATTTTTCATGTTTCTATTGTAAAAGGTACTGTTATTCTAATTTCCCTCTCTGTTTGTTATCTGTGTAGAGGAATGCTGTTGACTTTTGGGTATTGACTTTGTATTCTGTTATGCTACTGAATTAGTGTATCAATTCTAGTAGCTTCTTGGTAGAATTTTTTGGGTCTTCCTAGTAAAGTGTGTCATCCTCAAGTAATGATAATTTAATTTCTTCTTTACCTATTCTTATTCCTTTTATTTTTCCCTCTTGTCTAATGGCTCTAGCTAATGATTCCAGAATTGAATAGTAGAAGCGATGGAGGACATCCTTGTCTTGTACCAGAACTGAGAGTAAAACATTTCAGTTTTTGCCCATTTAACCGGTGGGTTGTCATAGATGGCTTTTATCAAATTGAAGTAAAGGGCTTCTAATCCAATTTTCTGTAGGGCGTTGAACATTAATGACTGTTAGATTTTGTCAAGAGCCTTTTCTGCATCAATTCAGATGATAATGTGGCTTTTAGATTTCACTCTATTGATATAATGTATTACATTTATACATTTTCGAATACTGAGTCACCTTTGCATCCCTGGGATGAATTGTACCTCGTTATGGTGTATGATCTTCTTGATGGTTTTCTGTATTCTATCTGATAGGATTTTATTAAGGATTTTTACACCTGTGTTCATGAAGGAGATTGGCCTATAGTTCTTTCTTTAGTTGTCTTTTTCTCTGACTTTGGTATCAATATAACACTTGTCTCCAGGAATGATTTTTGGAGAAGTGTTTCCCTTTTTGTTTCACTGAACAGTTTGAGGGGTGCAGGGATTATATCTTGTGTGAATTTCTTGTGGAACTCAACTGTGAAACCATCATGTCCTGTACTTTGCTTTGCCAGCACGCTTCTTATTACATATCATATTTCCTTGGCTGTTATTGAGCTATTGAAAGTTATTATATCTTCTTGATTCAGTTTTGGTAATTTGTACCTTTATAGGAATCTGTCCGTATCTTCTGTGTCATCTATTCTGTGAGCATAAAAATTCTCAAAGTATGTATTGATAATTACACCCTTTTCATTCCTTATTGCTTGTATTTGACTTGTTTCTTTCCTCTTTTTGATGAAGTTAGCTACTGGCTTATCAATTTTATTTAGTCTTTCAAAGAACCAGCTTTTGATTTGTTAATTCTTTGAAATGTCTATTCGTCTCAATTGAATTAATTTCTGCTCTATTCTTTATGATTTCTTCCCATCTTTGGGCCCTGGGTTTGGTTTGCTCTTCCTTTTCTAGATATTGGCAGTGCAGCATTAGTGTATTTATTTGTTCCCATTCTGTTTTCCTAATGTGTGAGTTCACAACCTTTATCGCATCCCATAAATTCCGATAAGTTGTGGTTGAATTTTCATTGAATTGTAGATATTGTTGAATTTCTTGTTAGATTTTATCTGTGCCTCGTTGATTGCTGAGTAGGGTGTTGTTCAATTTCCATGTATTTAAGGATTTTCCTGGTTTCTTTTGTCATTTTATTTCTAATTTGCTTGCACTATGGTCAGATAATATGCATGGGATAATATCTGTTTTCTTGTATATACTTAACCATGATCTAAGAATTTGTATATGGTCTATTTTAGGAAATGACCCATATGCCACTAAAAAGATGTATATTCAGCTGTGAATAAGAGAGCACTCTTTATATGTCCAGCAGGTCCATTTGTTCCAAGCTCTGGTTCAGTTCTGCTACTTCTTTGCTAATTTTTTGACTGGTTGACATATCTTTTGGGGTTAAGGGGATGTTAAGTTCTCCTGTTAAGGAATTAGATATTAGATTTTTCATATCTATTCAGATTTGTCTTGTATAGTTTTGTGCTCCCGTTTTTGCTGCATAGATATTTGTGAATGTTACCTCTTCTTGAATTTTTCCCAAACCAGTATATAGTGGCCTTCTTTATTTTGTTTGATCATTCTTGGTTTGAAGTTGAGACTGTCTGAGAACAGGATTGCTACCCATGCTTTTTTCTGAGATGATGGGACATGTAGTATTGTTTTCCATCCTTTGACTTTCACCGTATGGATTTCTTTATGAGTTAAGTGTATTTCTTGTATACAGCATATTGTTGGATTTTGTTTCTTAATCCACTGTGCCAGTCAACTTTTTTAAATTAGTGAATTGGATGCATTTACATTGCCGGTTATAATTCATGTGTGTGATCTTACGATTCACATGTTATTTACCTGCTGCTGTTTATTCCTTTTTCTCTTTTGTTTAATTATTTGCCCAATTTTGTGGGTTCCTTCTGTTCTCATTCGTGGAGTTCTGATCATTTTGGTCTCTCTCTAGAACATCTTTCAGTAGTCTGTATAGGGTTTGCTTTGTTATCATGAAATTCTTTAGTTGTTCTTTGTCATGGAAGTATTTCACTTCTCTATCAAACTTGACAGTTTTGCAGGGAATAGTAGTCCAGGCTGGAATTTGTTTTCATAGAGGACTTGAAGTACTGTGCTCCATGCTCTTCTTGACTTCATGGTTTGTGAAGAGAATTTGGCTGTAATTCTGGTGTATTTTCCTTTGAATGTGATATGCTTTTTTTCTCTAGTGGCTTTCAGTATATTATTCTTGTTTTGGATTTCTGGAATCTTGACTATTATACGTGTTGGTGTGTTTTTCATTGGGTTTAAGTTATTTGGTGTTCTATATCCTTTGATTTCCTGACTGTCAGATTGTTTCTTCCTGTTTGCGAAGTTTTCGGGTATTATTTCTGCCCATATTCTTTTTAAATCATTTGTATTAACTCCATCTTTCTCATCGATGCCTATTACTCTCACTTTGTCCCTCTTGGCATCATCTTGCAGGTGATGGATTATTTTTTCCTGCGTCTTAGTTGTTCTTAAGATCCTTTCTCACCTTTTCTGCACCAGTATCTTCAAGATATGAATTTCTGTCTTCATTTTCACTCAAGTGGTTTTGCAGGCTTGTGTTTGAGATTTTAAGTTCCTCTATATTTCTTTGACTGTACTTCATGTGATCTATTTCTTTTCTGTATTTCTCATTCCAAGAATCCACCATTTTTCTAATTTCCTTTATTATTTTGTATCAATGTCTTCTTTAAAAGCAGCTATTAATTCTTTTACTGTATAGGTTTTTATGCTTGGGTTTCTTTCATATGTTTCCGTATTTGATTATTTACTTCAGATGCTTTGAAGTCAGAGATTTCTTTTTTTATTTCAGAAATTAATTCAGCTCTCAGTTCCTCTATACCTTTCTGCTGTTGCTTATTTACTTTCAATGCTATTAATTCGTAGATTTCAGCTGAGCTAGAGTCCTCTGCACTTGTTCTGGTGGGCATTGGGTTTCTTCCATATATTTCTGTATTTGATTCTATTCTTCAGATGCTCTGATTTCAGATATTTCTTTTTTTGTTCCAGAAATTAATTCTGCTCTGAGTTCCTCTCTAACTTTTTGCTATTTTTTTTTTCTTCCGATGCTATTAATTCATACATTTTAGCTGCGTTACTATCTTCTGCTCTTGTCCTGGGTGGGCTCGAGGCCTAAGATTGCATTTTGCTCTTTCTCTTTGTCATTTCATACAGCAGAAACTTTGATCTTTGGTGTAGAGCTATGATGCAGTCATAACCTTAGCACCTATTGAAATTCAGGTGAAGGTTTATTAAGTTTGAGTTTATCCAGTTATTCCTGGCTTGGGTGTAGCTGTTGTGTTCAGCTCCTTTCTGATGCAGCCCTTGGAAGTGAACCTGCTGTGCCCATCTGGTACAATAGTGAACCTGTGGTAGCCTCTGTTGTACCCCTTGCCCAAGGGGCTCAAGGGAATGCAGAAGCTCATCCCCGCACTTGCCAGTCCTGGGCTTGGGCAGGATAAGAGGGATGGAGGTTTCCTGAGAAAGTGAGAGAGAAGGACAGAAAGGGTCACCAGAATGTGGCAAAGGACTCTAACCAGCACATGGGAGCACAGGAGCTCACCCCCAAAACACCAGGACTGAGCTTGGGCTTCACAATTTCTTTAGTACATAGTATTTCTTATTTTAGAAAGTAAACTACATATATTCATTTCTTTTCTCTACTTAACTAAAAGAAGGGAGGGGAGGGAAAATAAATTTAGAGACTCAAAAATAAGATATGTGAAATATTCACAAAATTGTTACTAGTATTATATGGATATCATGAAAATTATTAGAACTCAACTATTATGGTAGTGTTTACATTACAGAGTAATTACATAAAGTGTATGCACTGGTGGGTGTAACTTGTAGTATACTAATAACTAACAACTAATGGACTAGACATTATTTCTATCCCCCAAAAAGGAATTTATTAATACTGTCAATAGAATAATATTCATATAGTAATCATATGTCAGATGAATAATGACAGTATTAGTTATAAGAAAGAACATATATTTTCAGTAATGCAACAACATTTCATGACTTTTGATCTGTTTCATCTCTTATTTCATAAATTTTTACTTACATCATAGAAGACATCATAGTTAGCTTGAAAGTTTGAATATAACTTAAACAATTTCTCAAACTCTCATATAATCATTTTCACAATAAATATTTAATTATCACTGTGTTTGATTTAAAATGTCAATCATTGACCAGTACACAGTCGAATCCTTTGGTTTCTCTTCAGATCATATAAATCTTTTGCCTTTCACCATTTACTAATCTTATCTCTCCTTGCTCCATAAAATCCAAATGTTGCTTTAAATATGTATTCCATTAATTTATTCATTCATTAAATATATATTGATTGAACATGTTTTCTGAAAGACTTGTTTTCCCACCAGTATTATTTATGTGACAGGCATACTTGCTAAATGAAAAACAAAGGCATTGTTTCTCTCCATTTTTTATAGAAACAAGACTGGCTATTGCTACGTCATAGAGAATCCTTACCATTTCTCATTCTTTGCTTACTTAGAGACATGTTCGTGGTAACTCTCAACTCCTATTATTTAAAAAGTATGGTACAAAAACACAAATTGAGTTTCAGTTTATGAATTAAAAAATTCATCCAAAGACTTCACAGTACAAACAGGATTGCAAATGTCACAGTATGTGGTTTACCTTTTGGTTGTCCCACTTTGGGAGGATGAATGTGACTGAGACACTGATTTTAGCAAATTAACAGGATTTCACAGCTTCCCTTGAAGCTAGGGTAACCAAAAGAAGAAAAAAGAAGACTTGCTGGAAAGAACCACCAAAAGAGCTATTTAAAAGGAAAATTTTTGAGGAGAGACTTTTCCTTTCACATGTAATCTTTTGACATATTGAAATAATTTGATAGAAAATATAAAAATCATTCACTTAGGAAGGCAGAGAAGAGGTGAAAATAGAACATATTAGAATTTAAACTAATTTTATAGCGTATTTCATTTACAAAAAGTAATGCAAATCTACCCCATTAATAATTAATTATTTATTTTTTATTTTATTGAAGTACAAATATCAATCAGACAGTTTCAAGACACCTTAACAAGACAGATTCATTAAATTAATACATTGCAAACTGTTTTCATACTATTTTGGTATCGTACAAAGTGCATACATGATATTATATTTACAGATATTATTTTGGCAGATGTCTCCTATCAGCAAATTAAGAGTGTAGCTGCTTACTTATCTTATTTTTTATACCTGAATTATATCAAAAATTCAGTAATTATTTTCCTAATGGATGACCGTAGTACTAGAAGCCAACATAATATCCTGTCCAACCACCATTAGTGCAGATGTTGCCTCTCATAGGATTATGTAGAAGCACAGCATGATCTATCTCTACTGTACTGTGCATACACACACATCACGATTTTTTCTTTCTATACCCCTTCCTTTGTCTACACCTGTCAAAGGTGGGCACTCCATCGTCATTCAACTAACTTAGGTGTGCTTGAACTCGACACCACAATCCATCACAGTCCAGCATTCCACAACAATAGTGAGTTATTCAAAGAATTTGTCAACCATAGCCATTTACAGCTCAGCTTAATATTATGGACCCGAAATGTATACTTCATTTTCATACTTTTCTGCTGGATGGTTAAGACCTAGATAGAGCAAGACTTATATACCAACACATGAACTTTATATTTCTTATCTGGAAACATTGTATCATAGAGATATATGTGTACCTATGTTTATAGCAGTGCAATGTGTGATAGCAAAATCTTGGAAACAACCAAGATGTCCATCACATGAGGAATGGTTGAAAAAGATGTGGTATTTCTATATAATGGAGTATTTCTCAGCTATTAAGAATGATAAGTTTGAAGGATTTATACTGAAGTGGATGCCACTTGAACATATACTCATAAGTGAAATAAACCAGACACACATGTGTAAATATCGTATAGTTTCCCTAGTATAACAAGTGAAAAGCAGAAATACAAAAGGAAACATACAACAACTAAAATCAATTGAGTCAGATAAGGCAAAGTGAATGGCATATGCTGCAGGATACTAATCAGCTTTTCTTCTGCATGGTTAACAACATAAGTTCACAAGTCAGAGTTGGAGAAATAGAAGAGCTACAAGGCTAGCCCACATTTTGGCCCTAGCCTTTTAAGGTCAGTGAAGATTCAGAACATAGGGAACCTGTACTGCAACATCATGAAACTCAGTTGAGCTCCAAATTTTCTGAACAAGGATATGATGGAACCACAGAGTAAAGAGATTGAAGTTCTATAGTGTGCCTGGGGAGAGTCACATGAAGAGAAAACTTTCTCTCAAGCTCTCACAGAGAGCAAACTGCTGAAGCATTGGCCATGACTCATCCACATTGTTTGACACAAAGGATCTACTGAATAATATACAGGACCACAAGATAAACCCTGAGAGGACTTCACTGACTACCCCATTAATTATTACAAATAATACATCACACACACACACACACACACACACACACACACACACACACAATGCTATTAAATGACTTCATTTTCTTTGTGCAGTGAGAAGGCTGTTACAATTTATACTATAAAGTACTAACTAACAACACCAAAAGTTCATTTGGCATAATTTACTATTCTTTATAGAAAGAGGTTGAGTTTAACTCACATTGCTATGATCAATTTGACATGAAATTTAGTATAATATCAACACAATAAGGACAATACTGCTCTAATAATTACAGTATCAAACTTTGTGACAATCTTATTTCCACAGAATAATTTTAGAATATTCTCATTTGAATATTTTAAAAAACTGATGGTCAAAGTTATTCAGTCCACTAATGTGTTCATTTTAGTTAAATCATAACAATTAAGGAAACTTTTCTTTTTCAGCATTGTGGACTACATTTCTTCAGTGGAAATAGCGCCTTTCATTTTCAAAAAATTAGAACAATCTTCAGAACAGTTTAACGTATACTATAGGTATCAAAAGGAGGAAGAGTATTTCATTATTGTCTTCAAATACATCTCCCTTTCAACCTTATCATGGATTTGTTACAGGGTTTATAGGGTCTCACAATGTAGATCAGACTTTCAGTGATTCTCCTATTTTCAGCCTCCCAAGTGCTGGGATTATAGGCATATGCGCTATCATGCCCAGTCTCAATCTCTGCCTCAGTGTGCCTTGGGGGTAGGGTTGGCAATGCATGCTGGGATCTAATCCCAGCTGCTGCACGCTTCCTAAGCAGGTGCTTTAGACTGCTAAACTGTCTGGTCAGCCCTCAATCTTACCAGTCTATTATTGTCCATTTAATCGACAATTTAAACTCCTTAAAATTCACATTTTCTGCATAATTCTATAATTTTTTATTTCTTTCTTATGTATTTAGTACAGGGTCTACAGGGTCTCACTCCACCGATTAGGGTCATAATGATCCTCCTGTTCTCAGTTTCCCAAGCACTGGGATTACAGGCAACTGTCACCACATCCAGTCTCAATCACCATCTCAGTGAGCTACATGGGTGGAGACACAGGGCAAGGCATGCTGGTGATCAAAACCTGGTCCCTGTATCTGTCTAGTCAGGGGCTTTAATCTGGCCAGCCCTATTAATTTTTATAAATTCATAGAGATTTTATTTATAGCAGCCATCAAATATATATAACATTTGTGTTACTCTAAGATATTCACTTGCAATGCATTTTTATAATCAAGTTTCTCCCACATGCCTAACTATTCATCTTCACATTCAGAAATGGGCAATCCCTGATCTGCCTTATATAAATGAAATTATTGACTTTTTCAGTTTGGCTGCTTTTAGTTTAGTTAAACTAAAAGCCTACAGGTTCATCATTATGTTATTTACTATGTGTACTGGTAGCTTGTTTCTTTTCATATTCCATAATATGGATGGACCATTTGTTATCTAAGTTGAAGGTGACACCCCCAATTTGGGAAATTATTAATAAACCTACTATAACCCATTTGCTATCAGTTTCTCATTTGTTGTCAGTTTCTTTTGTAATCAACAAATATTTTACTTTTAAAATCATATAGTAGAGGGGGAACTACCCGTTTGGGCCCCCCTCTGTCCCTCTCTTGGATGGGAGCTTTCTTTGTAAAAATTTTATCCAGGGGTTTTCCAAAGTCATCATAATATTTTGCATTTCTAACATAAAAGCAAGGACCAGTAGATCTATATTCATATCAGCTCTCTGCCTTTTCTTGTAAATATTGTTGGTTTATTTATTTATTTATTATTTATTTGTTTTCAGTATCAAGAATTGAACCAAGACCTTCACTCTGCGCTATATTTCCAGTAGCTTGCTTTCCAACCGTTCCCCTTCTCTCTCTCTCTTTCTGTCTCTCTCTCACTCTGTGTCTCTCTTCTCTTTGTCTCTCTGTCTGTCTCTGTCTCTCTGTGTCTCTGTCTCTATCTCTGTCTCTGTCCCTGTCTCTCTCTCTTTCTCTCTCTCTCTTCCAGAAGGGTCTTCCAAAGTCACTAATTTGACAGATTTGCCAGAACTTGCAATATTCCTTGCTTCCAGATTCCTGGAATTGCAAATATATCTCCCTACTCTTCTAATTTTGTTTTCCTATAAAGTGTGAACTTCTCACTAGGTTAATAGATTATATCTTTTTAATCACTAAAAGATCAGTTCCTAAAATCTTATAACTTAAGCTCATTTCTCCTTTGAAATTATGAGTTTCTTTCTCTTTTTTGTTCAGTCAATCATAATTTTCTAAGAAAGACAAAGCCTCTTTCAATATTAATACTAGCATACTAACTTTATGCACGAAAAGTGGCATTTGCCCTTCAGTGGGGTCATTCAAGGGCCAGCTTTACCAGGATAACTTAAGAGAATAATATAAATTGACATAGCACATGTAAATATGTACTTTTTTACATACATCACACAAATTTTGTTTTCATCTTGGTGATGACAGTTTTTTCTAAAAATTATCTTTGCATTTTATTTTGTTAATAATACTGATAAAGGTATTGAATTGTGTAATGAATAAGTGGCTAATCACCATGTTTTTATTGAAAACTGCACTATATATATATATATATATATATATATGTTTTTAAATCATAATCTGCACAAAGATAAAGTCTTATTAATAAGTGATTGGGTTATCTACTGCAGAGTTCTCCGATACAAATATTTCATATCAAATAATCATATAGACTGGAGGCCTTCTTTAGAAACAAAGAGTAATTATTCAAGTATTTTGTGGATTTTAATTAATAACATGAAATACAGTAATTATTACTTAAATATAAATATATTTAAATTTATTTTATATGATTTTGAAAGATAAATACTTTAGAGCAGTTAAATAGCATTTAGATGGTCAAAGAGATAGTTCAGCTAACTAAGCACCAACTTAGGCAAGTGCAGGGGACTGGGGTTTGATCCCTGGCCACACATGCTGCACTGGCCACGCCCCTGGATGCATGAGTCTGTGAGCGAGTCCAGGTAGCGTGGCGCACACCTATAATCCCAGTGCTGGGGAGGCTGAAAATAGGAGGACAAGTATGAATGGGATCTGTGTAGTGAGACCCTGTTCCAAAAAATAAAAAAAGCATCTAGACACAAATATGAAAGTTGAAAGTAAGGAGCACAAAGTGTAATACAAAACTCACGTTTTCAAGAAAGGGATGCTTAAAATTCTTGGTTAATCGTATGTGTTGCCATACTTTTTGTTTTCTTTGTTGTTTTTTTGGTGCAACCAGGGACAGAACTCAGGCCCTTGTGCTTGCCAGGGACATGCGTGTTCTACTGAGCCATCTCCCCAACCCATGTGTTGTCATATCGATAACTAGGAAAAGTTGTTGAATAGTATTCATGCCTTGTGTCTCAACTTTCCTAAAAATAAGATAATTATAAATTTTTTTGCCTTTACAAAATTATGTTCTGTAGATATAAAGTGGCACGCTTTCTAAATTATTTATATAACTGAAATAGCTGCTCTTTTCATTTCAAAAAACTACTTAAAAATACTTGTTCTCAGGACATTATACTACAAAAGTAAATAAATATTTCTTAGGACAGTGAAGTTATTCTGTATGATTCTGTTTTTCATGGTGAAACTCTTATAAATAAGTTCTGAGGCATTAATTAGTAGTCATTTGCTTTATGTGTTAGTATAATTTAATTTAGTCAAATAACTATTCAAGTCTGTTTATCAGCTTTACTTTTCTCTCAACATTTTCCCTAACTTTTGCATGATATTCTCGTATTACACAGTGACCTACAGCCCTGCAGAAAGCGGGCAGCTATGTTTTGATTCTTTCTTTCCCATTAATGTACAATTAATCATTCTTGAGCTGCTTTCTAGAACTCCCATGTTATTCTTTCATCCTGGCGTTCTCACTAATACTTTTTAAATGAATGAAACATCACTTAAGAAATCCCACTTTTGCCCTCAAAGAGTTTTAGTGATGAAGTGAGAAAAAAAAAGCCTCACTTTTATTTTAAATACCTCCTACAGTATCAATTTGTGTTTTCTTAGCTAATAAATTCTACCTGAAGAAAAACTCATTTGCATATATGTTGTATATAGAACTGCCTACACTTTTCAACTAACTCAGTATGATATAACAATAACAATTCTTGCTAATTTGAGCATTTCAACCAATCAAAAGTTAAATAATGCAAAAGAGTTAAAAATGCTGACACAGGTATTTAAATCACACATATTTAATATTCTATTGCTGAGAGCTCTGACCACAGTACTTATTGTAGACATAGATGTCAAATGTATTTCCCATTTGCTTTTCATCTTGTCCTTTTCAGTATATTACTGGAAATCACATTTCCACATGAAATTCAAAAGTTCAGAGCTGTGTGTACATGAACTCAGGGATACAAATATATGCAAACATCTATAATGTCTCTACTAACCAGGTTTCTGAATAGTTACAGAAGAAGAAATTGCAATAGTTTTGAAGTTCTCATCAGAACCAATTACAATGTAAGCACACAGATTTTCTTCTTATTGTACATACGGATTTATATCCTGTACATTTGCTATTTTAGGAACAGTTTGAGAAAAGAATTAATAGTTACTTTGCTATTTTACTATTGATTGAACAACTAGGTTACAGTATATTGCCTGGGAATAGTAGATATGCAAGAAACATTTATGGAACTGAGATATAAATGGGTTGAAAAAATAAAACTTAAGAAAATGACCATAGCAGAATATTTTATGTGATATTAGTGTTATATATTTCATTATATGCATCAATTGCAGTATTAGAAATACTATGTGAAATACTTTCATGTATATTTATTTTATGTGTGATGTTTTGATTTTTCCTTTTCTATATTTTTTAATTTTTCAAAGCAATGTAGAAATTTGGGGAACTTGTCAGGCAGAGCAGTTGAAAGGAGGAAGTGTAAAAATGATCAAGATACTATCCCGTCTCTGTGGCCATCTATCATATATCTGTCTATCTATCTATCTATCTATCTATCTATCTATCTATCTATCTGTCTGTCTGTCTGTCTGTCTGTCTGTCTGTCTGTCTGTCTGTCTGTCTGTCTGTCTGTCTGTCTGTCTATCTATCTATATATCTGTCCATCCATCTATCTGCATATCTAGATATCCAAAGCTGAATGCAATTACTCTGTATTATAAACATATATGAATAAACCAATTAAAAGTAGATTCTTGGATTACACTCTCAGAGATTCTGATTTCCTAGATCTGAGGCATTGCTAAAGAAGTGATACACAGTAAAGACCTCTAATGATCTTAATGCAATCAGCAAGACTTGATATGTGCTAATGGAGGTATAATGGGTTCTTTGTTTTATTGTAACCTTTATTCTTCAAGTGAGTTTGTTTTTCTTCCCCATAGACACAATGAGACATCTGTCTGAATGTGGGAATTGGATTTAATGAAGCTCCTTCTCTCAGATTACCTGTGGCCAAGTTGCCTAAAGACCTCCTGTTCAAAATTTGCAGACCCACTTCTACAGTGTGTGCTGACGGAGTGCTACAGTACAGGAATTAGCTAGATTTATTCAATTCCATTTGATATATTTTCTTATTTATTGAAATTTAAGAACATAATGTATTTATTAATGGTTGAATAGCCTCTATCTGCTCCACAGTCTTGACTAAAGTAGATAGATTTCTTCCTAACTACAGGCCTTCTCCAACTTTTTCTTAGTCACTTTGCAATGGGACACTCTAATTACAAATGCTTTCTCTGCTCCTTCGAGATTCAATTCTTCTTTCAACCTCTTGACAGTTTTAGATTTTTAGATTTTGAGAGCATCTTTTCAACAGACCTGAAAATTACCCCTTTGAAATGAAATCAAAGAAGACAGTGCCCATACTCCCTGTCTTTAGAGGACCCTAGGAGTCTGAATTCCACAAGCACAGATCAGAAAATGCAAGTGAATGAATCTCATTACCCACACATTTCTCTACCATGTCTTTTAGCACTTTTCCAAAATCTCAACTTTCTTAGCCTTTGTTACAGCAGCTTTAAGTTTAATTTTCCTTCTCTAAAGCAATAGGCTGAAATGAAGGCTATTTTGCTGATTTTTTTCGCATGGCAATTATTCTTTGACATTTGTTACTTCCTCATATCTTTAATCTAAACAGCTTAATAATTCAGGTACTTTCTATCTATAACGTCTTAAACAGAATATCTTTCTAATCAATTGATGTCTAATTAAGCTTATAATTACAAATGGCTTTCTTGAATATAAGTAATGGTCAGTATTGTTATGCTGCTTTAACTTATTTCCATAGTCTCAGGTGTAAAAATAGTACAATAATGATCACTTTTTGAAAGATTTTTTTTAAATTAGAGCTTTATTTTATTTTTTATTCATTTTAATATGAAAAAAGATAAAATATCTACAAAACAGTTTCAAAACATGTCAGCAGGGCAGTTACAATAATTAATACATTACATATTGTTTTTCTTGTTCAGAGGACAAGATGCAGACAAGTGATATCTTGTCTAAACAATATTAGTACAATCTTTTCTTCTCAATGAAATAAGAGAAAGTAGCTGTATAGCTATTTAACTATATATATATATATATATATATATATATATATATATATTATTCTTTAGCCTATCATAATTTTGCAAAGTTAGTAACACATGACACAAGGTTGCCTAGTGACTGACATTTGTATTAGCACTGCTCCTCAAATCAAAGAAAGACATGTAAGACTTGAAATTGGTGGTTTTATTTCTTTTGCCAAAGCAACCAGTCATTGACTTTCTTCAAATCTCCTTTTTAGATCTGAACTTTTTTTCTACATTTGATGGATCAAAACTATTTGCTTAGGGCTGATCAAATAGATCAGTTGATTAAAGTACTTCCAAGAAGGTGCAGGGGCTGGGGTTTTGATACCCAGGCCTGCCATGCTGGCCTTGCGCCTGGGGCACGCTGAGCTGGCAGCTGAGACTGGCTATGGTGGTAAGCACCTGTAATTCCAGCTCTTGGGAGATTGTAAAGATGTGGATCACTATGACTCTGTTATACGTCCTGTATACCCTTACTTAAAATACAAAAAGAAACAAACAAAAAAAACTATGTGTCTAGTAAATTCCTTATTCTTTATTTTAAAAACAAACTATGAACATAAAATTTAATAATGATGGTTATTTAATAATATAAAAATTAATTCCTTCTATCAAAAATGTACATATTCAACATTCCGTATGAAAGCCTGAGAGAACAACAGAGAGCAAATTGGTCAAGAAGTGCTCGTGACTCACCCACATGGCTGACACTGACAAGGGATCTACAAAGTGCAGTACAGGGTTTCAGGGTAAATCCCAAGGGGATTTGAATGATCTTGGCAGACACAAAAGGTACATTTCTTGTTATACAGGTCTTGCTTTATCTTGGTCTTAACATCCAGCAGAAAAGTATAAAAATGAAGTATAAAAAGTAAAGCCATGTTAAAATGCTGAGCTGTAAAAGGCTCAACAACTTCTGACATTGTCTGTCCTACAGATAACCCACTGCTATTATGGACTACTGAACTATATTGGATTATTTTGCTGAATTCACACACCTACAATATTTAAATGGCAATGGAATACCCAACTCTGGCAAAACTAAACAAAAAATATAATACAAATGAAGGACCATTTTGTATCTGTATATACAAAATAGGATACATAGCTACTTTCTCTTAATTCAGTGAGAAGAAAATTTGTACTAATAGTGTTTGGGCAGGATATCATGTCTGCCTCTTGTACTATGGATAACCACTATGAAGACAACAATATGCAATGTATTAATTATTGAGATTGTCCTGTTATTCGGTTTTGAACCTGTCTCATTGCTATTTGTTTCTCAATAAAATTAACAAAATAATTCCTTAACATTAATGAATTATCTATTATATCCTCTTGAATTTTCTTTAGATGCAATTATAATATCCTTAAAAGAATAAAAATAGTTTAAAACAATTTATTTCTTAGCCATAACAGTATTAACTCCTTTTTTTCCCACAAGAGACTGAATGAGGTGCAGCACTAGGGTGAATGTGGCTCTGTGAATAACTGCAGTTCTAGTGTGAATTATTGGTATGTATCCTGTGTTTCTCTGTGTCCAGCAAAAGTGCAGTTAAGCCTTTGCTTCCCAAACTGACCGGAGCTGAGTGGGTATTTCTCCATTAAGAACCCACTCTTAGAAACTGCAGCTACTGTTCTCTCATTGCTGGGATAGACACCTGACAACCAAAATGAAAGAAGGAAAGAGTTTATTCTGCTAACAGTTACTGGAGGTTTCTGTCCGTATTCAGCTGGCTCCAAGGCAGAGCAGCGCATGGCAGTGAGCAGCTGTTCATGGTGAGAGCAAAGAGCAGAGAGCAAAGGGAGGGGCAGCAGCCCAGGTAGCTTAATAGCCTCTCTCCCCACCTTACACTGTAATACAATCTACCTGCCCCAGGGCAGGTGCAGCATCCACACTCACAATAATCAATCACAAATCCAGAAGCCGCTCCACGACTGCATGAGGCTTTGTGGGGGACGGCCAGACACAAACCATAACAGAAGCACAAATCATGGCAGAAAGGATCAGCTGTATTCAGAGAATTGTAGTCACTGCTATAATGTTAAGAATGTATAAGAGGAAAACTTCACTGCTGTATAAATTATATGACCATAGCATTAAAGATTTTTACGAAAGGAGCACTTTAAGTTCCAAAATGTAAGAGAGTGTTATGGAAAATTTAAATTTGTTTCATGACATGGTTATAATACCATTTAATTATATATTTGAAGAACATATTTTTATCCTACAGCATCCTTAATCTACACAAGAAATTTGTTTAACCTTCGAAAATTATCTATACAATCATACTTCCAAAAGCTTTTCCCATAAGACTCATTTTTGTTACTTGAGAGATTTACTACTAGAATGTAATCCAATTAAAATACATATTTGTCACATGTAAACGTTTTAATGAGGTACACACAAAACAACTTCTATATTTTTTCTGATATTATATGGTATAGCCTGCTCTAACTTCTTTTTTAACTTTTCTCACAATTATGACTTAATAGTTGTCCATGCAGTTTTTATTTACATTGTTTATTTTTTATCTTCATATTCCTCCTTTCATTGAAAGATAAGACTTAGAAGTCATAGCTATTAGGCACTATAAAATTTGTGAGTCTAAAAGTCATCAGTTATCTATAAAACCTACATTCAAATTTCCCATATAAGTAAATTTTTCTCTCACTAACTGCCATACTATTAAGTGAAGCGAAACTTTGTGTGAAATATATCAACTGACTTAGTTTTGGAGAATGTAAATCTATAACACTGAGTTCTGCTTAGAGGTAAGGTCAGAACAAAATAAAATGGACCAGTCTTTGTACAGTAAAGGTATCCTAAAGGGAAAAACAAAAATCAAGAACTAGCAGCTGGGGAGACAATTCTGTGGGTAAAATGCTCATCTGGCAAGCGCAAGGACCTGGGTTCCAGCCTTGGTACTGCATGCATTACTGTGCTTGTCACCCCAGGCTCCTGTGCCAGCCATCAAATCCGGGTATGGTGGTGTAGCTGTAATCCCAGAGCTGAGGTGACTGACACAGGAGGACCACTACAAATCCAAGCTGAATAACAAGACCCTGCAATAAATAAATAAATAAACAAACAAACAAATAAAAAATAAAGTAATGTTTCTGTATATTTTATGAAGCAAACATTTACTCTTATCATTGTCTATTACTTTTTTGCCTTTCAAATTATAACTAGTTTCCATTTTTAAAACTTTTGAAAACATTGTTCCTTAATAAAATTACACTTAACTGGTTTTAAACCATATAAGTAGAAATAAGGTAGGAAATATAAACTTCAATATTATATCTAAAAAGATTATTTTGCATTCACATACTTATTCAATACTCCTATTTTAATGCCCTCAGACTTTTAAATGGAAGCAATCTATTTCTTATGGATGAATTTCTCATAAACTTATGAAGAGAACAGATTAATCATGTTTCCAAATGTTTCTATTGTAACTGATAAAGCATTAATGTTCATAATTTATAAACCTAATATTGAACATTATAAGGTTCAAATTACTGCCTGCTAGGTTCATTCTCATTATTAACACTTTGATAGACAGTATTGGATTCTGGAGCACCTGCTCGCACTAAATTATTGGCCACATAAGTTGTGTGAATTAATAAAATTTATAAAAAATCCAGTGTATTTGTAGAAGAAAATAGAGAATGTGAGATAAATTTAGTGTACAATAATGATGAGGTATGGCTTTATCTATTAAGATCATGCGTTTCTTTTTTGAAAATAAAAGTACAAATAATTTAAAAATGCAAAGACTTTAGCAGTGTTTTTGATTTGATGCTTATTCTATTCCTAAAAAGAGATATGGAATAAGTGTTCTAAAACAATCAGAATAATAACATTTTGCTTTGGACTTAACCATTTTATTTTCCTCTAATTAATAAAGAAAATTACTTTGTCTATAAAATACCTTTTCCCCTTTAAAAAATGTAGTTGATATATTTTAATCTATAATCTCCTAAAGTATTGAATTACGTGGTTTGACTTTACACTATGTGAAGATTAAGTATTTCCTTCTGCTCCTTTTAAATTAACCTTCTATTAGTTTTGAGCGATCTCTCTTTCTTGTATTATGGAACAGAATATAAAAAAGTATCTTATCAAGTTTTACTATACCTTTCAAAATCTTAAATAACTCAATTATATTCAGCCTATCTCTTCACATTTGCAGGCTAAATAATCTCAGCTTCTCTACTTTCTTTTTGTATATGCATAAGTTTCATTTTGCCTTAACCATCTTCTGTGTCCTTTTGAAACTCTTTCATTCTTATCTCCCCCCAGGGGATATATCCTAAGTTAAGACAGTGCTTTACACTGGAATATTCTATATATAATTATAACATACATTTGTGCAATTAATTTGCATTTATATACCATTTCATTTATGCAAAGTGCTTTTAGTTTATCTTCAGAATATTTCTGGGAACTTATTAACATATGTTTTTGGAAAGAGAAAGTACAAAGGGGTTGAAACTAACCCCAAATCACTAGAGGTACATCTAAAATGTCTTTCTAAAACAACAAAAAATGATGTTTTACATTTAAATAATCTATTTAAAATGCTAATTTGATTGACTGGGACTTACTAAAAGGCCTTGTTAATTTTCCAGAGCAGAAAGAACTAGTGAACAAAATGATCATTATGATATAGTTATTCTTTTCAAACCAGTAAGACCACTTTATTAATGTATGTGCCTTAGAAAAATACAGCTCTGTCATTTAATTCAAGTTTCAAATAATTTTTATCAAAGAATAATAACTTTTTATACTTTAAAAACATAAAGTCATTACACTCAAAATTAATAGGGGTGAAGCATATCTAGAAAATGTCCATCAGGCATATACAGATTAGTTTTTGTATCCAAGGAAATGTCCCCTCTCCATACTCACACAGATTACAGTTTACTCTTCTAATGATTTGAGTTATATGACTCCATTATGTACTCCAGTCTTGATGAAAACTCACTATATTAGGTCCTGGGCTTTCTAACACGTGAGATATAGTGTCTAAAACTAAATTCTTGTATGTATGAGTCCTCGACAGATGCACTTCTGGGTCAGTGCTCACAATGATTCAAAGGAGTTCACCACGCTGGTCCTTCAGGACTAGACAAGGACCTGTGTGCTTGTGCATCTGTATCCAATATTCCCTGGAAGTCTGTTCTTAATTACAACCCCAGTGTGGTCATTCTCCAAGTGCAGAATACTCCTGTGAGCAGTGAGTATGTATAATTCACAAACTGCGCTCAGCATTCCCTCCCTTCTCTTCAGTGCTAGGGTTCCTGGTCTTACCATCTTCTGATTCTATGGTGAGGGCTCCGCCATAGGGTTCACAGAAGACAGTTGACACACCACACAGTACCAGTTCTTGCATCACTAGATACTTTGTCCACCACTGGAGAACCATCTTGAACAGATTTTTATCATGTTAGTATCTAACATCAACATATATTTAAGACTTAAAGGAAATTATTAAGAGAAGTTCATGGGCTCCTCAGATTTCAGTGTAGATTGCACCTGTATCCAATGAGTTTAAAAGAAGAAGTTGCAGTTTAAGTCTGAATGGAAGAGCTTGCCAGATTTGGCTCATTCTGGTTATAGCTGTTGGCAATCTTTCATTGATCTTATACCCTCATACATCTCTTAGCAGGTGTTGAACACCTCTGCTTCATGTCAAGACAGAAGCAGGGTCATCCACACAGGCAACAGACTACTCTATATTTTTTCACGATTGATCATGAGTCTCTTGTCTTATATTTATAAGCAAAATCTGGAAAGTCTACAAAATGAATGTATGTGGTTTACCTAGGAATAATTCAGAAAATATTACTATTTTAGTGAAGAAAGTTTTTTACAATTGATTTTAATTTAAATAAACTACAATGTTTTGAAAAAAAATTGTTAAAACATAAGCATTTACATAAAGAATTGTTTTTAAGTCTTTGGGCACTTTGAAAAGTGGTTTTGAAAGAGCAATTTCTTTATAAAAGAAACCTGAGGGCAGCACAATTTTTCTAGAGCCAAAACATTTCTCCCTTTCTAAGAACTTAAATGATGTAGTTAATTAAGTTTAGTTTGCAGAAAACCATAAGGCTGGCATAGGCCTGTAATGCCAGCGCTTGGGAAGCTGAAGCAGGAAGGATCTTTGCAAGTTCGAGACCAGCTTGGGCTACAAAGTGAGCTCCAGGCCACCATAAACTGCATACTAAGACTTGTCTGAAAAAAAGAAAAGAAAGGAGGGAAAGAAAGAAAAAAGGAAAAGAAAAGAAAAGAAATAAGAAGAGTAAAAGATTTATCTCACCAGTAGGAAAAAAATCTCAATAAATACTTTATTGAGAAGATACTCTATAGAAAAAAAAAAACAAATATGTGTTAGGTTATCCCATATTTTCCTAGTGATTCTAAGGGACATTTTTTATTTCCCTATGTAAAACATTTGTAATCTGATTATAGGAAATGCTATGTAGCTTTATTAACATGTAAAGTGTTGTTGAGCAAGAGAAGAAACATTCTTCTACTAGTTTAAGAAAAAAATTACATGAAATTGCACTTTATAAAATAGTATAACCAGTATAAGAAGGAAAGATTAAAGAAAAAAGTCAGAAATATGGGAAGAAAGGAAGGGAGTGAAAGAAGATTAGGAAAAAAGAATTTGCTGTCTTTTAAAATTGTATTTTTTTAATGCTTGATGAATTTGTGTGCATGGTACATTGGAATGGATTTCGAAGCGAAGGTTCACGGCATACATATAGCACTGCTGATCAAATCTAGTCTCCATCCCAATAACTTCCCCTTTCTCCTCAACTTAGAGTTATGACTATTCTCTCTTAATTTGGTTAACTTCTGAACAATTAAAACTGTGCCAATAAAGTGATTCTACTCTATCTATCTATCTATCTATCTATCTATCTATCTATCTATCTATCTAATTATCTATAATGTTGGACAATAATATGTTTTTTAATCAACAATTATTGATATCCTGGTGATTAATAATGGTTTATGTTCACATACTGTGTAGTAGTGCTGTGCCCCAAGAAGGATAAATTTGAATTCTGTACAGGAAACTGAATGCAAGCTAAGAGCATATTGTCAAGTGAAATGAGAGGCACACATTTAAATAGCACATAGTGTCTTTTAGTTGAGCAATACAAGACACAATTAAATTGAGGAGCAAAATAAGTAACAGGAGAAAGGGACAGAGATTTTTTTTTCCACAAAAGAAAGACACCAAGAGATGGAGAGAGGGAGAGAAGGGATGAAGTGAATGAACACAAGTAAGATGTGTTAGACACGTGTATCAAAGACCTGTTATGAACATTTTCTTCATGCATTGTGTGTCCCAAGAAAAATTTTAAATACCAGAATCTTGATCACCTAGGAGAAAGACCTCACTTGTCACTCAGTGTCACGTTTTCCTATGTAGTTAAGAAGAAACAATGTGAACTTAATACTTTATTCTGATATTTTCTTAACCCCTTGTAAATTCTCTCCTATACTAGCCTTACCTGGCAATCAACTTTTATTTTTATATTTTAATTACTACAAGACTGGGTGTTCCTTTTAACATTTGTTAAGTTGTTATTGTAGTGCTTCTGTTCTGTTTATTTAATATGTGAATCCATAAATACCATCTGTCGGAAAGTATATAGACATGTTAAGGGGGAACAGGTATGATTTTTTTCTAACAAATGGTGCTATCCTCAGATGGGGGAACCTTAAAAGATCTCTGGTATTGCAGAAAACCCATTTTACCACAAGGCCTCAGGGAAGAGATTAAAAATGCAGATGCACGTTGCACAGTGACAAGGTACCCACGCAGCAGTTCAGCACACTAATAAATGTCTAGAAGCTCATGGACATTACTATGAGCACCTCTTGTTAGTGTAGAGGCAAAGGTAATATATTAATTTAGTGATACACATAAATGTAGTATTAGAATATTTATTCAAGCCTATTGCACTAGTGTGTACATACAGCTTTCAGTGGCTTCTTTGTATGACTGGATTAAAATTGAAGATGGTCACCTGAGATCTCCTAATAGTTAGTCAGCTACATACTCTGGGAAAATTGTTCTGAAGAAATAGTAGAAGGACTGTAAGTCTTATTACAAAATTTGATAGAAATAATTGGTGGCCTTGCAACAGACCTCCTGATGGCTTTCATGGTGGTGCTGGGGCAACACATTCTAGAAGATAAAATGATCAAACAAAGTTGTGCAATAACAATTTAAAAGAGAATACATCAAATATACATGGACTCAAATTGTGAATGTCTTAATGTAGATGCAAATTACTACAGAGTCATCCCTTAAACATATCAGATTCATTTTTAAAATTCTACATGTCAGAAGATAAAAATGCATTTGATATGGTATCACCAAACCTAGAAAAGCTGTGTTTCTCCTAGAAGCTATATAGGAGATTCCATTTTGTCATCTTTTTAAGGTCCAGGGAGTTCCCTAAATTCTTTATCTTATTACCCCTTTACCTATAGACCAAATGACTCCAATTTCTGATATTTGTACTGTATCATTTCTCTGATTCCTAAACTCTGGCTCTGATGATGAAATTGGGCTCAATTGGAAAATCCAGAGCAATCTTTATATTCCAGTATCCATAACTTATTCTCAAAATTTCTTTCCTATGTCAGGAAAGTTTCAAATTTTGGAAAGTAGTACAAATACTAGATTTGGAAATAATTGCAAAGCTATGTGTGAAACTAATATTCTGATAATATTAACATGACATAAAGATAAATGGTTAAGGATGAAAATGAAAAGAAGATAGTAAAGTACAAATTTTGTATGTATAAGGTGTGCCAAAAAAGTGCACATATCAAAGGGAAAATTCTATGTTCATGCAAAAGTTAATGTGGGGCCGGCCAAATAGCTCAGTGGATTAAAGCACCTACAAGCAGGTACAGGGGCCGGGGATGCAATTCCCAGGCCTGCCATAATGGTACTGCCCCCAGGGCATGGTGAGACAGAAATTGAGACTGGGTGTGGTGGTGCACTCTTGTGTCCTAGCTCTTGGGAGGCTGTAAACAGGTGGATCACTATGATTCATTCTATGCACTGAGACCCTGAACACCCTGTAGACCCTTCCCTAGAATACAAAAGAATAAAGTTATTGTGACAACATGGGATCTCTGCAAGTTACCACTGGTGTTTATATTTGTAAGAGCTGCTCAAAGTTGTGGCAATTAGCTTTGGGACGTTTATTAGTACAGCAAACTGCTGGAGTGTGCATAATCTTTTTTTGGGGAACTCTGGGTTTGTGAGAGAATATTTACCCTCTTTTTATTTTTAGGACAATATTCAGAATAGAGATTCAGACCCATATTTCTGAAGATAGAGCAATAAAAATACAGAGAAATTATAGTTTAATTATCTGGATTGGCAAAAAAAGGAAATAATTTATAGAAGAGATTCTACAGTTGAGTTAAGGGGAAAAAACTAGCAAGAAATTGAAGGATATTCTAGATTATTAAAACCAAGAAGGTAAGTATTTTATCAAAAGGAGTACTTTTGGAGTCAGGATTTCCAAAGGAATAGATGTAAGACAGAGCACATAATTTATAGGATTTTATAATATTTACCCAGAAAGTCAAATGCAGGAGAGTGCAAGAGATCTGTCCATATGCTAGAGACCTAAAGAATCCAGCTGAGGGCCTGGATCCCACAGCAATGTCCAGCACAGGTCCACCTGGACACCAAGAGCCCATAGCCATGCCTCAATGTGTCCTTCTGGAGGCCCAGAACCCACAGCAAGGTCTCATGCAAGTCTGAATCAAGGATCTCAGCACAGAGGGCTCAAAGGTCAGTCATGGCATCTAGAAATTCTGTACCAGAGGGATGAAGGATTTGGGCTAGTAGTCTGAGGGGTCTGCACCAGAGCCAGGAAGTGATACAAAGAAAAGAACAGAAGTCCCGCAAAAAGAACTGCAGCCACCCTCAGAGACAGTGAGGACCCCAGAGCCTCCAATACTGGTTGAGTTCCTAACAGGAAAGCCAGTATGATAAGCTTGTCTAGGAGAATCAAGTTCACCATCTTTCCCTCCAGGTCTGCTTTTTATGCTTTTGGCAATAATTCCCAGGTGGGCCTTCCACACCCAGAACCACACGAACTCAGTTCAGCTGAGTGTCACTATTTGATCATTAGTGAAGCCACCACAAATGTCAAGATGAAGTTGGATAAGATAAATTTGAGCAGCAGTTACTGAATCTGGAGGGAAGAAATGCAACTGAGTAGTTTGAACACATGCTAGCATTCAATCTATGCCAAGAATTAGTTATGTACCAAACATACCTTAGATATTCTCATTCATAATTTAAATCTTCAGAGAGACACAATTCAACGATTCAAAGAAAGTGAGATTGAAATTCCTTGATCATTTATCAAATAATTAAAGAGGATGCAAGTAGTTGCACTTAGTTTCTGATCATATGAGGTTTTCATTAAAACTCATTGCCTTTTTACTAAGTTGGAATTCAGAATGTAAATGATTAAAAAATAAAGCTTGGAAGAGAGCAAAGAAGGATGGAGACAGTGAGTGTTTTATTTGAAGAAAAGACAAAGAGAGAAGGAATAGGCAGTTTAGCAGCCAATTCGGTAAAATTACTAAGCCAAACAGATTTCAGTTCATCATTCTGAGTCTGTTTCACCATGTAAGCTCACAGTGGGAAGCTGGCAGATTTTTGGTCATAAAGGTCTTCACCAGGACCCACTACGTTGGCTCCCTGACTCTCATCTTCCTGCCTCCAAAACAGTGCCAAATATTTCTGACTTTATAAACCAGGTATGGCAGTCTGACACAGTAGTCTAAGCTACCGACAGCATACAACGGTTGCTCCACAGCACCAGACAGACATATACCTGTGTAACTCCTTCAGCATGAGCGTCCCTTCCTGGCCATCTTACCAATGAGAAGAGCACCCATAGGTGGAGGGAGGTGAGAGTTGGAGGAGGGAGGGCATCAAAAACACCTGAGATGTGTGATGCACACGTGCCTGCTCCTCACAGCCGATGTCATTATTAAGTACTGCAAGCAGGTACTAATAGAAAATAAGAGCCACAATAAATTTCTCACATGCATCTAAAGAGGGAGATTCTGATTCACGAAGTGATCAATTTTTTTTTTCCACAACGTTCCTTTTTCTGGTTGCATTCTCTATAACACTTCTTATAAATGGCTTTATAGAGACAATATTATCAATTGTGGTAATAGCTCTGACATTGCTGCATCCTTAAATACCAAAAGCACTACGCTATAAAATCGGAAAATTGACTGTGTTATCTAGTTTGTTCATCACCTGAACTTCACAGAAATTTATGGATCCATTTTATCACAAAGAATTCTGAGGTCAAGAAGAAATGTTGACGTATCTGAAATATCGCCCGGCTAATTATGAAAGACAAATGCATTTTTTATTATTGGTCTTCTCTGATTTGGAAGCAGCCCTTACACAAAAATAGTTAAATAAGAGAAAATATTGACTTCATGATTAACATGAATGGATAAACTTGTTTTGATTAGCTGTTCACTTAATTTCACCTAAACTGAGGAGCCTGATGCTCCATTTTTTTCTTGACAACGGATTTGGTAGGATCTGAGAGTATAGAAAATCACATGACTACTACCCATCAGAAAAGAAATTATTTGTGCCTGAAATTCTTCTCACAGTCTTCATCACTACTTCCTCCTAAGGGTACTATCTATGACACAGATGCCCAATTGTGTTCATAGTATGTTCATGTACCATCTCACTGCAATAAATATAAACATTACGTCCTGCAGGTGTACCAATACAAGCATTCTCAATTTACATTTAATAATATAATTAAGCTCTATGAAGTTCAAAATATTTCAGAGAAATGTTAAATAAACATTTGTACTTTGGATACTTTCACCCTTGTCTAATTATGTCTTAAAATATGGCACAGCAATGATTTGTATCAGCTTTTTTCACTGAAGGAAAGTGATTCAAACCCCTTAATGACATCCTTATGTGCCTATGAAAGCCTGAAAAATCATTCCAAAATCATGATTGATGAATTTGCTGCTGTCTTAGGTTCTAAAATTAATTGTAGAGAAGTGAAAATTGTGGTACAACTTGCTTTGCCTGCACAACATGCCTTCTGTGTAAATCGCTATTAAATGAACACCAGAGGGAATTAAATGTTTCAGAATGATATTAAAAATTGTTTGAAAGAGAAGAAGTTTGAAATAAAATGTTCAAAGATTTTCTCAAACCTATTGTGATACAATTATTAAAGCTGAGATAGATACACTGATGTGTAAAAATAACAATGCTCTAGAAAATAAGGTTTCTAGTTCTGGTTTCATTTTTTTTATGCTGTACCAAATGATCCATTATTACAATTAAGAATTCATAGGGGCCAGGGAGATGGCTCAGTGGAATAAGCGCTTCCCTGGTGAGCACAAGGGCCTGAGTTCAACCCTCGGTTCTGCAAAAAAATCATTAAATCTTATATTTTTTGCAGTATTTATATATTGAAAGAGGCAATCTCCATAATGTGGTAAAGTAAGCTGATTCCCTGGTGAAGCCAGCGTTCCAGTTTCAGTGGGATGAGTGAAGCTTGTATTCCTGCGCTCCAGTGGCTGTTAGGTTGAGGAGCTGCTTAATTTAATTTCTGAACCTTGCCTGCTTGCATTCCTCTAACAGTGGGAACTTTCTCTTTTTAAAAAAAAAATATTTTTCTAATTCAATTTTATTTTATTTGGAAGAGTAAAAACAGAAGCAAAAATAAATAGAAAAAAAAAGAAAATCAATGTTTAGAATTTCATTTTGACTAACTCTACATGCTGATATCTGCTTGTCTGAGTAACTACACCAAGGACAGCAATGTGTAATACAAAACCCAGGGTTGAATGCCTCTCAACTTGGTCTTCTAAATATGTACCATTTCTAATGTCTTATAAATTATTATACTGAAGAACAAGACCAGTAATCCTGGTGATTACTAATATCCTGCTTAAAGCAAGCAACCTGAAACTGAAGAGGTGATGAAATATTTAATATTTAAAAAAGATTTAACAGATTTTATTTTTTATCCATTTTAATGAGAAAAAAATAGAAAATAAAAATGAAATAGTTTCAAAACAGGTGAGTAAGATAATTACAATAATCAACATATTGCACATTGTTGTCTTGATAGTAGTTATTCGGAGGACAAGATACAGACAGGATAGCAAAGATTTTATATGTAGATCTTTTTGCTGTTTGTTTCACTTAGTTGAGTTGTGCTGTGCTCACCATAAAGACATAGTAAACCGTATGCCAGAATAAGCAGAAAGAATAAGTGGAAAGTGCTATGCAGACAGAAGCTTAAGGATGACTCCTCATGTGATAGATTCTTTCAGGGTGCAGTCATTTCTGTCAGCTCTTAGAAATCTCAGGCGGCATCTCTTCTTTTATAATTTCTAGTCTCAATTTGATATGCCAAGCTTTTCCCTTCACTAGAAAAAAATATTGAATAGGTATCTAGGTAGGTGCCATGCCATGCATGAAGCACTAACCAAATAATGATGGCTAAGACACAAGCGAATGACCCTGCAATGTAGAATTTTATTAGCCTTAACAGTTACCAGATAGAACTTGGTGCTCTCCAACTCTTGTCACCAAGTATCTTGAAATACTCACCCTTAATATGTAGAAAACTGGATAAATTATTTCCTACATAATGTCCTCACATTACATGTACATTAAGAAAGGATTGTTTTACATTCATTCAAATAAATGCTGGTGCATACAGCACATAAAAAGCACACACAAGCAAAATATGTGAGGAAATGCATAAGAAATGTGTGTTTCTTTAGACAAAATAATTCCTTAGCTGCCTATTCCTGCTGGTTGTGCTGTTAATTATTTTTATGGTTCAGATTTGAAATGTCTACAAATTCTCATGTATTAGAGACCTGGTTGCCGGTTGATGGGTTTCAGAAATCCATTAGACCATTTGGGCTCCAACTTCAATTATAACTTGACAGCATTATTGAAAGATAATAGAAATAGTGGATGCAGCATACATGAAAGGAGTACATAATCGGATGTTGTGACTTGAACACAAAATATGGTCTTTGTCTCCTTTTCTGGCTCTGTCCTTTTCCTCTGCATTCCAAGAAGAGTAGCTTTGAAAAGCCACACTCTTTTACCATGATTCTCTGTCTCAGGTCAGCCATGGAATGAACTGAGTCTTCTCAAATGAGACTCAGAAAATATTCCCCATTTAAATTGACTGTCCAAGGCATTGCATAACAGCTACAGAAAGCAGACTGCCACAGAATTTCATATCAGGATTAGTTCTGACTGCTGTGCATGCTGAGATGGAATTGAGACTGGGCCTGTTGGTGCGCACCTGTAATCCCAGATCTTGGGAGGCTGTAAACAGGTGGAACACTACAAGTCCAATGCAGTAGTGAGACCCTGAACACCCTGTAGACCCTTCCCTATAATACCAAAAAGAAATTAGTTTTGAAAATACTGTATTGAAGGGAGTATAATATATCAACTTTGCTTTTCAGGGACATGTATTCCAAACTTTCCTTGACTAGTAATAGATGTCCTGTTTGATAGAGCAGTGATGAAGCTATCATGAAAAAATTTGAAGAAATTCAGAAAATTAGGAATTGCACTTGGACAAATAAGTTATAAATGTTTAAATTACATGTTAATTTCATAATTCTTACAGGTGGGAAACTTTTAATTATTTGAGATTTGCACATCTCAGTCTCTTGAGAAAAGTAATATAACTCTCCTTTTATCTATATTATCACAAAAATATCAAAATCTGTGCTCTGGTTGACTTGGAGAATCTGACAAATTACTCATCTCTGAACTCAACTAACTCAACATAAGTTGCAGCTGGGAATTTGTTAGTATTAAATAGATAAAAATGTCTGTATCAGCATATCAATGTTGATGTCTATAAAATAAGTTATTGTATGTGTCTCACCAAATCATAATGTCCATCAAAATATTTACAACTTGCATAATTTAAGAAATATTTATTTTATGAATATATAGTTTGAGAAATTATATTTCTTCCTTACAGTTGCCATAACAAAATATCCCAAAGTGTATGGCTTTAAAGAACACAAACGTAGTTTGAAAAAAATCAGAATTACAATTAACAAAGAAATCATCTTTTCAACAACTCTAGGGAAAGGTTTTGCCTTCAGAACCTCTTCCTGGCTCCTGGCCCTGGCCTGCAGTGCCTATATTCCTATGTTCAAGGACACATCGTTCTTATTCATCCTTTATTTTGTAAGCATTCTCCCTGTGTATTTGTAACTTTTATTCTTCTGAAGACATGAGTCACATCAGACTTTGAGCCTATCCTTATCTTGGGTGATGTCATTTCAAGTTATTGTACTCATGGAAATCTGATTTTCAAATTAAATCACATTGATAGATCTCAGGCAGTTAGGACTTAAACTATCATTTTTATTATTGGTGACCCAATGCCACTCACTATGACAGTTCTTTTTTAAAAATTCTTTATTTCACAAACATATGGTAAAAAGATTTTAACAGGTCAATATGTCAAGTGTTCTTCTGCAAATAATTTTAAACCTTTCAAGTTGCACTTGAATGAAGTAGTAAAGGTAATACTAATGGCAACAGAAAAATAATAGATGATGTGCTTTCTGATCATTACCATTTAATTAAAAGTGAAACTTAGACATTTGGAAGGCAGGCATCTTTTAAGGGCCATACTACCACTGCAGTGGAACACAAGTCAGGCTTCGGGAATGCACTTTGAAGTTGCCACTATTCTACACATTTTAAAATTAGAATTTATAAATTATTAATGGAAAAGATAAACAGCTACCTACAGGAGAGCTGAGTAAAATCTTACTGCTAACTTCAGTAGGCTTTGACCTTTAGGTTTTTCTATGAACAGCATATATTTATTGGGTCATAGCCATATTATGTACATAGGGTTTATTTTCATGTTCTTGACATTCTCGATAGATTTTTTTTAAAGGCAAGATATTGTGTAATTAAAAATCTTTTTCAGAAACAACTCTTACAAAATGTGCGCTGGTGGTGGGGCTGGCAGGGCAGCTGCAGGGATTGAAATCTCAGCCCCTGTACCAATATATTGCATATGATAAATGCAATTCAAATTTTTAAACAGTAGTTTATGATTTTTACAAAGATAGTGCATATACAATCATGGACGTTCTTGACTTTATGATTCAGGATTTCTCATTCATCATTGTGAAAATTTTATTAGTTATCACATAGTCTTCTAATTATATGAAGTTCTGTGTGATAAATAGTTGTATAAAATATTAATTCTAAGAAATATCTATGTGTTTTGTTTTTTTTTTTTTTTTGTCTTTTTGAGACAGGTTCTTGCTATGCTATTCAGGCTGGCCTTGCACTCACCTCTCAGCCTAGGGTGGTCTAGAACGCACAGTGATCCTCCTGCTTCAGCCCCCAAAGTTCTTGGACTATAGGCAGGCACCACACTCAGTTTTCTGGCCATTGAGACTGGGCATGGTGGTACATTCCTGTCATCCCAGCTCTAGGGAGACTGTAAACAGGTGGATCACTATGAATCTGATCTAGTAGTGAGACCTCACATCTTGTAGACCCTTCCCTAAAATATAAAAAAAAATATACAATCTATTTAATAGAAGAAAGAAGTAACATTTTCAACTCCCAATTTCTTTTTTTTTCTTCTGTATTTTGTATAGGATGTACAGGGTCTCACTACACAGATAGGACTTGTAGTGATCCTCCTACGTTCTGCCTCCCAAGCGCTGGAATTACAGGCCAGTCTCAGTGACCCTCGCAGCATACCCCAGGGGCAGGGATGGCATGGCAGGCCAGGGATAGAACCCCGGCTATTTTTAGATTAATAGAATTATATTACAAAGCATGTCAAAGTGAATAAAGTGACTAGATTTTTAAGAAAATAATTCTAACGAATTAATCAAATCCTTAAGAAGAAACCTGACATGGTAATTTAATTACTGAATGTTTATCCGTGGACAAGCACTTATTTAAGAATATGGCCATTAGAGAGAATAATGTCACATTTTCATCCCTAATGCAGATGTTTCATAATGTTCCATTCACAGGCAGAGGACGGAAGGTAGGGAATTCATTTCTTTTATTTATTCTTTTTTTTTTCTTTTTTTTTCTTTTTTTTTAAATGTATTTATAACAGGCTCAACAGGGCCTCACTACACAGGTCAGACTCTTAGTCATCTTCCTGTTTTCAAACTCCTAAGAGTTGGGATTACAGGTGTGTGTCACCACGGCCAATCTCCGTCAGTGGCTCAGTGTGCCCCAGGGGCGGGGTCTGCATAGCACTTGGGAGACGAAACCCCAGTCCCTGCATCTGCAGGCCCTTTAGTCTACTGAACTCTCTGGCTGGCCCTCAGCAATTCATATCTTAGGTTAAGATCCTAATATTTTTTTTTCTTTTTTTGGGTGGAAGCAGGGATTCAACTCAGGCCTTTGCACTTGTGCTTGCCAGGCAAGTGCTTATTCTACTGAGCTATCTTCCTGGCCCCTAAGATCCTAATATAAATGAACCAAAAATGCAATCAAGGCTCTTCACACACAAATAGTCTATACAAAAGAAAATTAAAGAAAAGAAGTTTTGTAACCAATTGTTAGTGTGAAAATATTTAGATGTCAGGGCCCCATTTATCTCCATGAGACCAATTATGTGTTCTGACTCAAACCAACACCTCAACCCAGGGGAACACCTAGAATATATTTCCTTCTACAGCTTCTGAACAACATTTTCGTGCCTCAATTTAGATAAAAAGGATGACGATTTCTATGATGGAAAAAAAAATCAACCCCAAGATTTAAATGATGAATCAGGTTGTTTATTCCTTCTTCAGAGGAATAACCAAACACTAGTTTTAAGGTGTAATATAATCAACCATTTTCTAACGAAACATTAAAATATACCTAAAATTTTAATTGCATGTTGAGGAATATATAGTTTCAGAATACAGTTGGGTAAAATAAGTGTCTGTTCATTTGCTATTTCCCACTTTTTAAATACTATATGTGTGCCTGAAAATGATAGAATGATGTCTCATAAACTACAATAAGTAAAATAAGTATATATGGCTTATACTGTCAGCCAAGAATAAAAACTGTTTACGTGAACATCTCAATCTTTTAATCATAATGTACTTCCATTTATACACCAATGCAAAGAAATCCTTCCACAAGCAGAGATCTAAATAGGTCTAAAATTTCATGCTTGTGATATCGTTTCATAACAAAACTTTAAGAATACATGAATATATATCCTTACATGAGCCTGAAACCATTATGCTAAATTGTATATCATTTAAATGATTTTAAAAATACTTGTACTGGTGCTTGCAGTCAGGGGTGTCATTTAAATACCTGGGAAATCAATATCTTCTTTACTGTGTGATTACAGTCAAATAATTGAAGTATCAGACAAGCAGTGAACTGTGGAGCTTTTCTTTGAGAACAGCAAGCCATGTCTGCTGTAATGCTTCTCTCAGTGCTGCTGGACCTCAGGTTGTAATTACATAAAACTTTTAAATGTGCTATTTTTTTTTTTTCAAAGAGTCTGTAGGTGTAACGATTCAAGGGAAGAAAAAAAAAAATCTAAAAATACCAGAATTGACACTTCATACTGAGGCAAGAAAGAAGGAGCTGTTTAAAGATAAATTGATGAGGAAGATCCTCACGGGCTCTCATTCACAGCACCTAACAGGACCACCCTCCCAGGCACTCGGAGCCTTTTATGCACAGCATGGAGTCCTTTAGAAGCATCCAGCTTCATTCTTCACCTGAATATCAGAGATGGTACTTTTCTTTCACATACCTCCAAAAGCTTAAGTCGTTCTTTTTGCCTGAATCTTATATCTTCTCCTGAAAATATTTTCTATCTGCTTTGAGTAAATTCTTCTAAAGCAGAGCCAATGCCCAGTGCAGTCTCTAAGAGACGAAGCCATCACTGGGCCCCTCATCTACAGCTGCATGGATCAAAGGTGCAGATGGCTGCAGGACCAAGCAGGTGCAATGTGAGCAACACATGGCGGATAAAGAGTGAATCAATGCGAGTTGACGCTTAGCCTCCAAGGTTGGGCCGAAGAGAAGTTTGGCTTGGGGTCTGACAGAATATACTCCATGCAATAGGGATGGACCTATTTATTTGTTTGCTTGTTTGATAGAGACTGGTCTCTATGCAGTTTGGACTCAGTGATCCTCCTGTCTTAGCCTCCCCAGTCCTGGGATTACAGGCATATACCCTCACTCCTGGGGATCCACGGCTACATGGCAAGTGGTACCTAGAATTGAATTCAGGACCTTGCACTTGTCAAGCAGGTGCACATGTCACTGAGCTGTCTCCCTGACCTGATGCTGCTGTTCATTACAGTACTTTAATTTGCCTTTTCTATATTTGTGATTCCGGACCCTATTTTTCATCTAAAACAAGCTGAAAATTTATGGGTTTTTGTAAAATGCTTCAGCTTGCAAATGTTGACAAATTCATTGCCAAAAGCTTTTATTGGAGAGCAATTCAAACATAAAGTTATACACAAAATATCCTGTGTCATAGTCAATGGAAGTAAAGCATCGTCGCTTTCATTACTTTCATTGCTATATATTATTGGAAGACTGTGCTACTGTGATTATGAAACAGATTTTCATAACCAAGGAACATATTGCAAAATTAAAATATTTGAATAAATTTTCTAATTCTAACATCATTTAGAAATAAAGCAGTCCATTAGTCTTAGGAGAAAAGGAACTATAAACTTTCAATTTTAAGAATGCACATTTTTTTGGGGGAAAAATGATTTGTGGAACCATCATTTTTTTTGTGGAAAAATGATTTGTGGAACCAGAGATTGAACTCAGGCCCTCACACTTTCCAGGGAAGTGCTTATTCCAATGAGCCATACCCCTGGCCCCTAGGATGCACATTTTAAAAGATGCCATGTAATGAACACTATTTAATCACATCCTGATTTGAAATTTTAATCTTAATGAAGTTGCTAACTTCAACACTATACTTCTTATACTTACGTCATGATTTTCTTTAAAAAAAGAGGGAAAACAACATGTAACACATTTATATCAATAATGACTACATCATCAGGCATGATGGTTCACAGATATAATCCCAGCACTCAGAAGGCTGAGGCAGAAGAATCACTGAGAGATTGAGACCAACTTGAGCTACAAAGAGAGCTCAAGGCCAGCCTGATCTATATAGTGAGTCCCTGTCTCAAAAACGACAAAATACTAATAGCAATAATAATATCTATCATTTTAAGGATTATCAAAACATTTTATTTTAATAAATGCTTAATTGTATTCAGTCATTAAAATTGCTGGTGCCATATCTTTATAGGTAAGCTCATTTCTCTATAATATGACATGCATTTTATTAAGATATCTCAAAATAAATGTAAGTTTCTGAATTGTAGCTGACATTTATAACAAGCTAAAGAAAAGGCTGCAGTGGAAAACAATTTAATATTTCTTCTTTCCTTCCTTCCTTCCTTCCTTCCTTCCTTCCTTCCTTCCTTCCTTCCTTCCTTCCTTCCTTCCTTCCTTCTTTCTTCCTTCTTCCTTCCTTTCTTTCTTTCTTTCTTTCTTTCTTTCTTTCTTTCTTTCTTTCTTTCTTTCTTCCTTCCTTCCTTCCTTCCT